>MJUU01056902.1:94615-136425 GCA_002080025.1 Modiolus philippinarum | reverse complement strand
GCATATGCAGAATTTAAATTCACAGTAACCTCGGTATTTAGTCATTTGGAGCAATTTGAAAATTTCCCACCATTTTCTGTTCCCATAGCAACGGTCGCCATTTTGATGTTTTTAAAAACCAAAGTTCGTTTCTACACATGCTCAGTAACATTCCACATGTTCCAGTCAAATTTCATTCCATTCTTAACATTTTAAATTTTTTCCCGCCATTTTTATGGTTTAATCACGTGACAGCTGTCTTCACTAACCTTAAGTCACCCGAAAATTACAAAAAACGCAAAAATCTTGCAAAAAATTAGAAGCTTGGGACAGCCGGACTTGCAAAGCCATTATATTGTGAATGGAAAACTAAAATTATATATTTATTTTTAAAACATTTTGTTAGCTAGAATCGACTTACGCATCTTAAAATATATATATTCAAAGCTCTGGCTAGCTGCTGTTCAAAAACTGAAGTAAAACTTCTATAGTAATAATTAAAATCTGTTTAAGTATCAATATCCGTAATAATTGTTTTGCGAAAGGATATTGAGTAAATGAACATGAGACCATAATACATATGTTAATTCCAACTGCAATAATTCGTAGTATCCAAACATAAGAAATCAATAATTTAAAAAAAGTAAGCATTTTAAAAATGTTTAAAATGCTTAAAACTACATGAAATCCGAATAATCAGTATATATGTAATTTGAAATATAGCTTGGGAAACCTAAGGTTTTAGAATTTATATAAATTTTTATAATATTAATTGAAGAAAGTATACACATGATATTTAATCTTGTGTACAAGTACACCATAGATAAGAAAAATAAAGAGCATACCTCTCTTACACGGGGAATTGTTTTACCAAATCCACACTGCATTAATAGACAAACTCGTGTATTAAATATTTACGAAAGGTTATGGAGTAAATGACCACGAGACCATTACAAATGTGTTAACTCCAGCTGCAAATAATTCCTCATCAGCAGCAATAAAACGCAAACGTAGGAAATCAATAATTTCGAAATAAATGTTTTAAATGTTTTATTCACCATTTAAATGCATAAAAACCAAACGAAATCCGAAAAATATAAGATATAGCTAAAGAAAAAAACTACAATGGAGATAGTTAACGTAAGTCAGAACCGAACCGTTAATCAAAACGAATAATCCAAGGACAATGGCAACATCGGGACGACAGCGAGACAGAGACGCAACATCAGTACGCCACGGAAAAGAAAAGTGAAGAAACACACACACAAAGATGAACAACACGGACCCAATAAAATATCATGGGCAAGATCAGGTGCACCGGTCGAGTAAGCATCTCCTGCTTCTCATTAGACACACACCGTGTTGAACATGTCAAATCCGGTAGAGCAAAAAGCAATTAAGCTTTAAAGGGTAAGATCTATTGTCACCTTAGGTAAATTTAGATAATAGTAATTAAACAAAATGTACAAATGAATATAATCTGATGTACAAGAACACCATAAGAACTAGGGTTCCTGTGTTTGGATACAAACACAAAAGTCTCCCAAACCTCCCATGGACACAGGAGATGACCTTTTTTGAGTTTGGCATGATTTAGACAACCAATCTGTAAAGTTTCGTCCAATTTGGAGCACTTTTAATTTTCCCGCCTTTTTTCAGTTTCCATGGCAACGGCGGCCATTTTGAAATTTTTTTGCCCGAAAATGTTTTCTGCAATAAGTATTCATGCTTCCTGTGAAGTTTTGTTCAATTTGGAGCACTTTTAATTTTCCCGCCTTTTTTCTGTTTCCATGGCAACGGCAGCCATTTTGAAAATTTCAAGACCCAAGTGCACCCCCCCGGATGGGTATCCATCATCCTGTGAAGTTTCATAAAGATAGCTAGAATATTCTTCGAGAAAACTTCCGGACAAATTCAGTGGCGAAGAAGAGAGAAATAATAAAAACAGCTGAGTAAAAACAATAAGTCTCCCAACATAGTTTGGGAGACTTAAAAATAAACAGCATAAATATCTTTCTATCAAAAGGAGTCTCTTGAAAATCCCAAAGGATTTTGTCCAGTTTAATAGCTTAGTTAAAAAGTAAACTGGAGTTCTCTATGTATCGTGTGCGTTTTTGTCACATGTACATTCACTCCATATCCTTTCATTTTTCCTAAGTCAATGGACCATGAAATTGAGGTCAAGGCTACATAACATGGTTCGATATGGAATGCTGCCGCCTAGATGTATTTATGGACTAAATATGATGAGTCAACTAATTACAGTTGCTCTGCAATTTACTTGAATGTCAAACTAAGTCTTAAATTTCTCAAAGTCACTCAAATGACTTAATACCGAAGTTACTGTGAATTTAAATTCTGCATATGCGCATTTCGACAACTTATGTCTCATCAGTGCAGATAAAATCTAAACGTTTGGAAGACCATAAACTCAAAGAGGATGAAAAACTGATAGAGAACAAATAACCAATATGATCTAATTGTAATTCAACCGTGCAATTGAGGCCAAGGTCAATTGACAAGTAGCTAACTCTCATGTGAGCCTAAACAAAATATGTCAATACGCATTATATTGTGGATTCAACACATACAATAGTTACTGAGAAATGAACTTGAATCCGAATATATCGGCAAACGAATACCGAAGCAAGAAAGCAAGAACGAGGAAAGGGGGAATTCTAAACTCCGTAAATATAAAATCACGGCAAATACCTCAATGAAGTCAATAAACCATAAAAGCAAGGTTAAGGTCACCTGAAACATGTGATCTTGAAAATTCGTGACGTATGTATCTGTGGACCAAAGATAAATTGTACAACTAATTGAAATGGAAATAAAGTATATATCTCAACAATAGGCGGATAGTAATACCTATGTCTCGCTTTAAGCCTTGATTCAAAACAACGGAAGAGTAAGCAGGATCTTCTTTTTATGCATTTCACCCGGTTAAATCCTTTCATTAAAAAAAATGAAAAACGAATCGTCAGTCTAAAAAATACAATTCAAGGACAATGGCAACATTGGATAAGTAAAGAAACAAATACAAAGATAAAAAAAGAAAAGAAAATTGAATTCACACACACATACAAAGACATGAACAACATGAACCAAATAAAAACAATGGATAAATCAAGTGCGCCGTAAGAGTGAGAATCTCCTGCTTCTAATGAGACACCACCGTGTTAAATCCGGTAATAAAGTCAAATGTGGTAGAGGAAATAACAAATAAAGCTTTTTCCCCTTTCTTACATTTTACGGAAAGATCTGTTGTCATCTTGGAAACAGATATCCACTAGAGGTCCACAAGATCGTGATGTCGATCGTAAAATTTCTGGAGGATGGCTTCAATGTTTGGATACCCTTATTCAAATAGCATATCTTTTAGCAATCGGGCTCTATCAAGGATTGAAACTCTATATGCAAGCGCTGTTGGAATGTTGCTACAAAGAAAAGGGAAATTAACCATTGGAAAAGTAAAGTCTTCGCGTTTGTCATACGACTTATTCTTAAGTCTACCTCTGTTATCAATTTCAAGATAAAGGTCAAGGAGAGAAGCCGTAGTGGAAGTGTCTGTAATATCCTTTATTTCGAGCCAGTTTGGATACATTATCTTTATTTTGAAGTAGCCCTTCGATCAATTTAGCCTCATAAGAGTAGAAAAACATATCAGCTAGAAAACGTGCACATTTTGTTGACATTGAAATTCTGATCGTTTGTTGAAAACGAGTCCTCCAAACTGAGCATTAATATTGTCGATTATAAACTCATACATTTTTATCATATCTTCGATTAGAAGTCACTTTTCACTTAGTAAGCTTGTTCTCTACTATAATCATACACCTATTTCTTCATGCACCGTTCATAGGGAGAAACATCTATAAATTAAGTTTTTCATCGGAGATTTTAGCTGTTCATTAAGAATGATAGTTAAAAGGGGGGAAGAAGTCCAAGGATTAAATGCTGCTGCAGTGTGACAATGATCTAGTGTTTAAGATGTCAAGTAGATCTTTAGAGTTTTTCAATGTCCACATTTCATCTACATCGCTTCTTAAAAAACACTAATCTCAATCTTTTACAGCTAGCTTTGATGTTTTTCTTTTGATGTGATGAATTTTTTTATATTTTTGTCCGTGTTGTATTTGTATTTATATTGACGTTTTCATAAATAGTATTACTACTTCATGACAATAATGTTATTGTACCAGCTGACAAAGCCAAAATTTCCATCACATTTATCTGCAAAAGGCACTACACCGACCGCATAATGAAGGGCATGGGCATTGACAATTCATTTTGCAACCCCACATTCTTCCTCTCCATCATAACAAGAGAGGACATAGTAAACAATACAAAATCAGTATTGTCTTCCTTTGGTATCAATTTGAGTAAAAAAAAACAATAATCTGCATTGTACCTACCGGATACCTAAGTTATATAAATGTCCCAATAAACAGAGATACATTGCGGAGTCTTCCAAATTCACAACAAAGCCCCTTTCTAAGTTCCAAGAGATATAGTTATAAAGTATAATAAACAAGCGGAGTGAATCAGATTTGAGATCTAACAAACTAAAAAGACTCAATATAATATATATCTTCAACTGAACTGAACCACTGCAACATTGTCAAAATATTTGATTTTTCTACACTCTATATTACTCTCCCACATGATAAATTAAAGTCAGTACTTCAGTATTAATATACACCAGAAAGAATATATTGATTTTCAGTGCTAGGTTAAGATGAGACTTATTTCGTTAAATATTACACTGATTCACACAAGAAGTATAAGAGTAGAATGTCATCGCAACGCTGGAAGTTTTTATACCCCGCCACACGTAGTGGCGTGGTATTATGTGATACCCTTAGTCGTGTGTCCGTCCGTCCGTCTGTCCGTCTGTCCGTCCGTCCGTTTCCTGAAGGTTTCCGACTGATAACTTTTGAAAGGAAAAACATACAGTCTTCAAACTTGGTGTGTAGCATGTTCACCACAAAACTCAGGCCGAGTTCGAATATGGGTTCAGAGGTCCAAGGGGTTCTGGAGTTATGCCCCTTGATACTTCGAAATTTTGTGAAACGTGACGGGGTATCATTTAATCCACCATTACTATTTTTATAAATAAGATATTTGTAGAATTTGGAGGGCAAGTTTTCCGGCAGACAATAGTGATACCTATTGAGAATAGATATGCGCCAAATTGAGCAGATTGATAGTGGAGCCATATAAGAAAATTTTCTCAGGAATAATTGCAACATTTCATATAGAGTATATATCTGACGGGGAATCTCTTTACGAACTCCACACTGCAGGAGAGACAAACTCCAGTCTAAAATAAGCAATATAGTAAAAGCAAATGAGACAAAAACTCTTCAAATAAATGAAGGAAAAAAAGAAACAGGCAATGGAACAACGCTTTTATTATGAATTTGTCTTCCAAGGGCATTTTCACAAGTTTACAGCTAAACAGCGTATTTACAGTTCAGGCAAAGCTGCAACAACATATAAATCCTAAATAACGGGGATTTTTATCTCTGTTTTGGTTCAATTGGATTAAATATGATAAAATTAATATTTGCATCATATTACCCTTACCGTTCGAGAATGGTCCGAGCATATGCATGCAGTCCATCCGATCATACGCGTACGGTCCAAATACGCGTATGTTCGACAACATACCAAAATAAACTCGAAATTAAAGAATCCACTTATACACCATCATCAGCTTCATACCTGAAGCTATACCTCTTCATTGACAACTCTGGACGTCTAAAAATTAAACTTTACGATAAGCGTTGTGATTTCGACTTTCCAATAGTGAACTTCCCGATTTTGAGCAATAGTATTCCTACATCGGCATAAAAAAGAAAAATAAATCAAATACATACTTTGGCAACAACCTATGAGACATGTGTATGAAATAAGAGATTCTGATATAATATTCTTAATTAATGCGATTCTGTAATTCAATTGATTCACAAATGTTTGTTTATGCATGATTATACATATGTCCTTAATGTAAAAAAAAACTTCATGATGCTCAAAATGAACATAGAAAAAAGAAGGGAAACGGGAATGTATCAAAGAGACAACGACCCAAAGGGGATTACAACAACTCAAAGCCACCATAAGATCTTCAATGAACGGTGAGGAAACCCCAACCCAACAGCAGGTCAGAGTCGGCCTCTGATAAAAAGTAATCAAGTTCAGTGGAATAAACATCATCCTAGGCTCCTAAAGACGTAAAGTAAACTAACAAGAAAACAAACAAGACACACAAAGGCTTTATGAATTTCCTGACTTAGGACAGGCGCAAACATGCCTGTATAACATTATGATATTCATTCAAAAGATTAGAATTAGCCAAGTAAAAATAACTGGTTTGAAATATGCAACAACGGCCAGTCCCTTGCTAATCAAACTTAATTAAATACTGCAAATGAAAGCTTTTATGAAAAGCTTATGCGCGTTGTACAATAGAATTAAAAATTTTCAGAGGATGAAAAACAATTCCAATGTAGAATAGCTGCTGAAAGTAATATGCGAATTATAATATATATTTTAGATTACTGGAGGAGAACCATATAACAACATGTGAAATTGGACTGTTTGACAGTTTGACGAAACTGATTGACTTGTAAGTATAACAACATGTGATTTAGGACTTTTTGACAGTTTGACGAAACTGATTGACTTGTAAGTATAACAACATGTGATTTAGGACTGTTTGACAGTTTGACGTAACTTGTTGACTTGGAAGTATAAAAACATGTGATTTAGGACTGTTCGACAGTTTGACGTAACTTAAATTTTTTGTGTAATACAACAACATGTGATTTAGGACTGTATGACAGTTTGACAAAACTTTTTGACCTGTAAGTATAACAACATGTGACTTAGGACTGTTTGACACTTTGATGTAACTTATTGACTTGTAAGTATAACAACATGTGACTTAGGACTTTTTGACAGTTTGACGAAATTTAAAGACTTGTAAGTATAACAACATGTGATTTAGGACTGTTTGACAGTTTGACGAAACTTAATGATTTGTAAGTATAACAACATGAGATTTAGGTTTGTGTGAAAGTTTGACGAAACCTTATGTATGATTTGTAAGTATAACAACATGTGATTTAGGACTGTTTGACAGTTTGACGAAACTTAATGATTTGTAAGTATAACAACATGTGATTTAGGTTTGTTTGAAAGTTTGACGAAACTTCATGATTTGTAAGTATAACAACATGTGATTTAGAACCGTTTGACAGTTCGACGAAAGTTATTGACGTGTAAGTATAACAACATCTGATTTCGGACTGTTTGACCGTTTGACGAAACTTATGGACTTGTAAGTATAACAACATGTGATTTAGGACTGTTTGACACTTTGATGTAACTTATTGACTTGTTAGTATAACAACGTGTGATTTAGGACTGTTTGAAAATTTGACGAAACTTATTGACTTGTAAGTATTACAACGTGTGATTTAGGATTGTTTGACAGGTTGACGAAACTTAATGATTTGTAAGTATAACAACATGAGATTTAGGTCTGTTTGACAGTTTGACGAAACTTATAGACTTGTAAGTATAACAACATGTGATCTATGACTGTTTGACAGTTTGACGAAACTAATTGATTTGTAAGTATAACAACATGTAATTTAGGAGTGTTTGACAGTTTGACGAATCTTATAGACTTGTAAGTATAACAACATGTGATCTACGACTGTTTTACAGTTTGACGAAACTGATTGACTTGTAAGTATAACAACATGTGATTTATGACTGTTTGACAGTTTGACGAAACTGTTTGATTTGTAAGTATAACACATGCGATTTAGGACTGTTTGACAGTTTGATAATTTGTATGACAAGAGAACGAGTATATTATCATACATACGGTATTAGTAAATTGTAGTTTATTAAAATTCCTGGAAATAAAATGATAAGGGTAAACACGTTGTTCAATATTGGTACATACACACAGGTAGCTTTGGCTTTTATAAACTGTTAACTTAATTTGATAACAAAAAAAAGAGAAAAAAACAAACAAAAGGGAAAAGAAGGGGAGGGGCGGTTGGGAGAAAAAGTACACCCTTTTATGCTCAAACATACATAAGATTTTTTGCTTTTAATTGTTATGCTTAATCTTTAATCAATAATTCTTGTCTCCGGTATGAACATAGTCCTATCCGAAAGCTCAAAACTTCCCTTGACTTTACACATATAAATGACAAAAAGACTTCAAGCGTCTAGATATGAACAACCAATAAATGAACACACACAAAAAATGATCAAACTTGTAAAATTTGCAAATCAAACAGAGAAATATGTTCACCAAGTGGCATAATAAAAATACGTATAAAATGATTTTTTCTGCACTGAGGAGACATAAGTTGTCGAAATGCGCATATGCAGAATCAAAATTTACAGTAACTTCGGTATTTAGTTATCTTGAAAATTCCAATGATAAAATATCAGAATTTTACACAGGAATGTCATTAATATATTGTTTCTACTTTGTGTTTTAGATGGGATTCTTCAATTTACCTTGCAAATATTAACATCGATTTTATGGATAGATTTCTACCTTTGCTTTGTACAATCTAAATTCTGTTCAATGAAAAGTTTGGTCGAATTGTATTTTTAAGATTTTAGTTCATCTTTCCAAATGTTTTAATTTGTTCTGCACTGATGAGATATAACAATTGTCGAAATGCGCATATGCAGAAAATAAATTCAAAGGAACTTTGGTATTGTGTTATTTATTACCACTGGGTCGTTGCCTCTGCTGGTGGACTATTAGTCCCCGATAGTTTTCACCGACACAGTACTTCGATGCAGACCCGAAAACCGATTTTTTTTAAACTTGCAATTTATAAATTTAACAAAATTTTGTTTAAAATTAAGGAGTATCTCCATCACGTGTAGCTCTTTTCTTCCTTGAATTTGACTTTTCTATTTTGATCCTATGGTTATTTGTTCTATATCAGCATTGACGATTTTTTTTTTCGATTAATGGACTTCCAAATGTCTTGGTTTTGATCAGCACTGATGAGACATAAATTGTCGAAATGTGCATGTGCAGAAAAAAAATTAACAGTAACTTCGATTATTCAGTATAGCTGTCCTTCCTCTTAAAGGGTATACGGTTTGCCATTCACTACTGCTTAGTATTTTTGCATTAATGTATTTGAAATATTTTTTAAAAAATATTTCAAAGATGTATTTTTTGTAAGAACACTAATTAACTTTTTTGCACTTTTAATTAAAATATAAATTTCTCGACATTATAGTCCAACTGTAACAAGTATTTGGAGGACATCGTCTATGTCTAAATTACACAATTAGTCAGAGAGTTTTAGAAACAATTGACACAGGAAACATTTGTTGTAGACAGGGGATGTCATTTTTATAAAAACTATATATGGTTTCAGTAGAATATTTCTTTGAATGCGGTACTTTGTGTTTTAATAGTCATGAATATTCTATAATTATTGACGCATTCTACTTTTACCGACTTCTCCCGACAAACCCTAAGATTATGTTAAACGATCTTGTACCTATCTATTTGTACAACAAGGGCATGCCTGTCATGTCTTTCTCTGATAACAAATCTACTAGAAGTATTTTTCAATTACTCTTATATTACATGTTATGGTAATATTGACAGGAACTTCCCCAGGAGCTGAGACTGTCCCATGTTGCCAACTTTGACAATTGCGAAAATACATTAAAGGGGAAGTTTACTATAAAGATAGATAAGGAATGTGGACGATTCTTTAGAAAGGGTCTAAATATCAACAACCTTAGAAAATAAACTTGCAAGGTTGTATTGATAACATTAAACATTGTATAATGTGGTGCAAACGAGAAGGGTAGACAACATGCTGCAAATTTGTTCAAAAGAGAAAATTAATACTAAGTTCACCAAGAGAATAAATTTTACTAAGATAATCATGACTAGCCACCAACTAAGCCGCCTATAAACAAAATGTAGTCAAATTTGACAGATCTTTGCAAAAATATGAGCTTGTACCTGTTGACAAAGCTTCCAACAACGTTTGATTGGTTCTTATGCTTCACAAAAAATCCCTACAAGCATTGTTTTATTTTTGCATGTAGCAACTCTACTATTCTTCTAAATTATCCATCTATTTAACCAGTGCACGTATTTGTATTAAAGAATTAATTCAAATATACTCTGAAAAAATTTTAAAACTCCAATTTAAATTACCGTAAGAGTGTAAAAAAATCTATTGAAGTTTTAGAGAATTCACCGAGGGTATTCACCAGTGCAATAGTCAGCCTACAAAGATTTACGTTGCGATTTATAGAAACTTACTTTTTCAGAAAAAAATCAATTAGTCAAAAATATTACGACTTCATTTTGTGTATGGCACCCTGTGCATGTCGTTAATACTGGATTTCCCCTCTTTCTCTTGGTTATAAGTAGTTCTTTATTACTATTTTTGGATTATGGCTTTCCATATTATTTGATTTAAATGCTGCTGATGAGAGGTTGCTCCTTGAAACACGCGTACAGCATAACTAGATTTTCTGTTTATTATGCAATTTGGGTATTTTGTATCTCACCATCAATTAAAAAACCAGTTTATCTATCGACAGCAATGATTCCTCTACACGTTGTAAAACACTTCCACATAATTTGATAAAATCAAAACTGGGACGACTTTTAACATGGCCTTTTAATTTTTTTGTCTTCAGTCTATTTTATGTTACAAAAAGCTTAACGTGTAATAGAAATTTACTGTTAGTATCAAAATGTAAACCACTTAAATATACGAAGGCTTTTCCCCGTGTACTCGGTATCTGTCCTTTGTACTGGATTTAACTTCCTATTTCGATATCTTTGGAAATGAGTACTTCTCTTTTGGACTACTTTTTGATTATTACTGTCCATATTATTTGATTGTAACGAGAGGTCACTCCTTGTAACACGTGTACAACATAAATTAATTATATGTTTTTGTTGCAACTTCGGTATTTTTGTATTTATGGCAATCATTTGTTCTGCATATGTGATGATGTGATAAAGGAACTTTTACTTGCTAGACAACAGTTATTTCGATTTGGCAATATTATTTATCAACAGGTCATTGGAATTCCCATGATCAAAAATTGTGCACTTGTTATCTGCAGATCTTTTTCTGTTCTATTACGAGTGAGAGTAAAAACTACAAAATGGAACCATACAAAACAGCAATATTTTTTTTTTATTTTCAATGATAACAACAGGTATATTTATGATACCTTAACTATTGACAACCCAAATTTTTAGACTATGTCAACATCATTGACCAACAGGAATTGAAACTTAATAAAGCTAACAATATTTGCAAACACTGTCCTTTTCTGATCCAACTTTCATTATTCAAAATAAAAGCTAAAATTTGCAATAAAAGGAATAATTTTGATTTCAGTATTACTGATTTCTTTTTTTCTTTCGGCGTGGTTCCTCTAGCTACATCCTAAAAAGTATCAACTGATACGTTTTACACGTATTTGTTCTTAATGTACGAGATCTTTGTATCGCTAATTTGCTTGATTTTCAATTGTTCCGGAGCGACGATAATTCTATTATCACTGCACTGCGCTGATATGAACATATTATCGTCAATCTCTATGGAACGTTAGCAACAGCGTATTAATATGACGTCGCGTGACGTTTCGTGAAAAAAATAATCCTATCAAAAAAGCGTTACATTTAACTAAAATTACATGTTTAACCTAAAAAAATATTTCAATAGAAAAAGAAACATATATCTGGTATACATTGATAACAAAATTAGCGATAAAAATACTATTAGGAATTTGTTTTGCTCGGATGGATTTCTCAGCTCGTATTGCATCTCGTGCTTCGCACTCGATGCAATACAAGCTGAGAATTCCATACTCGCAAAACAAATTACTAATAGTATATATGTATCATATCCAGACAAGGTTACAGATTTCAAAAATTGTTAAATGGATTTAAAATTTTATAGAAGATATGAACATTTGTTATCGAAATATTGTGAAAAAGCTTATTACTAAGGGCTGTTCAAAGAAATGCCAGAAACTGATAAAAATAAAGAAAAACTGTGGCGTAATTTAAAATACGCTATAGGGGATATCAACAAGAAACTCTGAATTATTCTTGTTGAAGGTTTAAGATACATACTGGAATCTCACAAATATTGCCGATGTCTGATAAAATACGTTATGATTCTTAACCAACGCCTTCGGGAAAATTTGAATTTGATTTTCTTCCATAATGCGAAAGTGTTTATATCAAACTAGACTCCTTGAGCTAAGACAACGGAGTCATATTGTAAGCGCATTATGCTAGCTAATTTTCTGTGTTGTTGGCGATCTTGCATTCATGGGGTCAAAAAACATGGATGTAGTGTTGTTCGACGGTTTTTGATGAATTCCACGCAAACCAGTGCTAGGGGCTGTCTATGAGGTATTAGCACAGTTTTTTGTTGAAGGATTTTAAATATTTTTGGAAATTGTTGATTTCCTATATTTGGGTTCTAGTGCTGCTGATGAGGAATTAATTTCCGAAATGGCCATACAGCTCATTAAAATTATTGCAGTTGGAGTAAACATAATTGTGTTATGGGCTCATGTTCATTTACTCAATATCTTTACGTAAAATACTGTATTATCATATATTAACTATATTAACTTGTGCAATCCTATAGAATGGATTGATGTCAGCCAAAGAAGGGTAGAATGTATGTAGTTTACAAAACATAAATAAAGATCAGCGGTCTCAAAAGCTCAAAATCTTTTGCCGAAAATCAGATTTAAACGTAAGTGATGACAAAAGAGTGATATTCTTTTTATACGTTAAGAGACAGCGGTTGGGAATTTGGTCCAATTTGTATATCTCTAGTCTCTGCTGTATTTTCCTAACTGAAAAGAAAGCCAGTTTGATGCGTCAAACTTGTTTTCTTGTTTATTTTGTAAAAAAATAAACTTTTCAGCTGATAAGTTTGTAATTTTTTTCTCAAATTACATGATCATTTTTTAATATAATGATTTCTCCCTGTGTCTTTTCTTCACTTCCTGTTCCCAATTAGCCTTATTATTTAGTTGTATCAAGTCCATGACATACCCCAGGTGTCTTATTTCTGTACATGTCTTAATGATGTAAAATGACAATACTTTTCTTTGTGATACTTGTAATGCAAGCGACAACTTTTGATTCAAGCGATATAAAACTCGTAGTTATTATTATTTTTTAATTATTACATTTCAACTTTAACAACATTTCATATTTTGGATGACTTCCTTATGATGAGAGATTTCTGGTGGTACCATATTTGTAGACATATTGACCTTGACCTTTCCCTGAGGGCAATTTTTGAAAAACTTTAACCTTGTCTCTATAAGGTAGGTTTTTAGTGGTAGGGTTTTCGTATTTGGTATGTGACTTTCCATGACGAGAGCTTTCTAGAGGTACAAAAGTGTACCATTTTCGAAGTCTTTTTGACCTTGAACTTTCCCTGAGGGTAATTTTTGAAAATAAAAAACCTTTAACATTGCCTCTAGAAGGGAGGCTTTCAGTCGTAGGGTATTTGTATTTTGAATATGACATCCTTATGATGACAGCTTTGTATTGGTACCATGTTTGTAGACTTTTTGTTCTCGATCTTTCCCTTGGGGCGTTTTTTTTTAAATCTTTAACCTTGCTTATAGAATTAAATTGTTTAGAAGGTAGTGTGTTCATATTTGGTATATGACTATCTTATGATGAGAGCTTTCTAATAGTGTCATATTTCTAGATATAATGACCTTGACCTTGCCCCGAGGGCATTTTTTTTAAAAACGTTAACAGTGTTTCTAGAATGTGGACATTTAGTGTAAAAGTGTTCAATTTCAGTATATGACTTCCTTATGATGATACTTTTCTGATGGCACCATATTTTTAGACAATTTGACCTTGACTTTCCCTGGTGGCAATTAAAAAAATCAATCTTGCTTATATAATCAAGTTGTCTAGGAGGTAAGCTGTTCATATTTGGTATATGACTTTCTTATGATGAGAGCTTTCTAATGGTGCCATAGTTGTAGACATTATGACCTTGACCTTGCCTCGAGGGCAATTTTTGTAAAAACTTTAACAGTGTTTCTAGAATGTTGACATTTAGTGGAAAAATCTTTTATTTCAGTATGGGTTCCTAATGATGATAGCTTTCTAATGGCACCATATTTTTAGACAATTTGACATCGTGCTTGCCCTATAAGCAATTTTTTTAAACGCTTAAACCTTGCTTCTAGAAGTTAGTTGTTTAGTTACTGTGAAAGTACTTTTATTCGTGGACACCAATTTTCGTTGTAGCTATAAATATCGCTATTTCGTGGGTACATAAATTCGTGGTTTCGAATTCCGGCATTAAAACTAAAAATAAAATTGCATTTCGATGGGAACTTTATTTCGTGGTTTTAGCTTACCACGAAAACCACGAAAATTGGAACCCTACGAACAAAAGTACTTTCACAGTATAGTGTTTTTATATTTTGTTTGTGACTTCCCTATGGTGAGAGTTTTCTGGAAGTAACATAGTTGTAGATACTTTGAGTTTGAAATTGCCGTGAGGGCAATTAAAAAAAAAAACTTCAACCCTCTTTATATAAGTTATGCTTAAGTTTAGGGATATCCTGTTTTACATGTGGCTTTCTTATATCGCATTTGAAGTATTTATCACTCACAAAAATGTATAACTTTCAAATTAATTGTGCATTGCGGTTACTCTAATCACCAATGAGCTATGTTGTCTTCTGACAACTATTGTTAATAGATAACATGGACATGTTCACTCCTTGACGACCTAGACCGAGCGTGTCGACAGGGTGACCTTTACGAGCGAGACCTGATGTGTCGACAGGGAGACCTCTACGACCGAGACCGAATGTGTGGACAGAGGGACTTTGACGACCGAGACCAGACGTGTTGATCGGGTGACCTTCACGACCAAGACCGGGTGTGTCGACAAGATTACCTTGATGGCCAAGACCGGGTGTGTCGACAGGGTGAGCGTCTTCGAGATATGACATGTTCGAAGTTAATTCGCATCCAGGAAGAAGTTTAGATGCAACATTTAGATTATCAAAAACACGTCAGTCTAAAATTCTAAGGCGCGTATATTGTTAACCGATTAATAATGACGACCATAAATTTTATGGAGTATTAATTTCAAGTTGTTTTCGTTATATTCTAAAGTGAGTACTTTACCGTTGAAAAATAAACATTTGATATATATCAACTGAAAACAACATGCTAGAAAATCTCCAAAATAGGAGAAATTCACAACACATATTTATTTCTTACCGGCAATACACACCATAAAATTATTGGAACAATAAAATAATCATATAACAAATTTAAATAAGGATCCTAACTGAAGGACAATTCGCATGAATGCGATATGAAACTATAAAAACTGCATACAGCAAGTAAGCTTTTGTTACATATTCTATTCGAAGCGATATTTTATGCAGTCGAAGTAATTACTCTCGATACCGGCAAGAATTTGTTTGAAATTATCATTTTTTTTTCCAGGAAACTCGGACACAACTTACTGACGCATTTATATGTGGGACTATTCGATTCCTTAACAAATCTCCAAACATTGTATGTATTTCCATAATTGTTTATCAATAGTATTAAACTAATACATATAATAAACAAGCTTCATATAACAAAAGTTACATCAACTTACATGTTTCTATTTTTGTATCTTAGAAAACAAATATATATGCATAAGTTCTTATTCACTCTTAGCACATCTCTAGCTAATGCACAAAGACTTTGTTACGCTTGATTACATTCCTATAATCAATAGTTTTTCGGCACATACAATTCTATATCTCAAATAGTTCACTACAGAAACGTTGTAATATATCTGTTTCAGAATTTTAAGTTATTATAAATTCACAGACCTTAATGAAAACTTATTCCGATCTTTGCCGTTGTTTGATACTTAGATATTGGTTGTACAGCCTATGTTGTAAGCAGCGATATCTATTAAAGTTAACGACGATAAAATTAGGAATACCATGACAGCTTCGTTAGTCTAATGCATCTAATTTGAAAATTTGGGATGATAATGGCCTTTTTCTTATATTGTAAAAATTATATTGTAATAGTTATATTGACAAAAGTAGTAATTTTAAAAGTGGCAGGGATTTCTAATAAATATGTGTATGCGTGTGTTAATTGCTGTTGTAAAAAAGAGTTCTAGTTGTCAATCATTCTCTTTTTTTATTATGTCGTTTTTGTTTTAAGGTATACCTTGTTTCCATTGTATCGCGGGTTCAACTGTATCACGGTACGCGTTATTTTACTCTATGACGTAATCATAACGTCACCTATCGGCCGGTAATTTTTAGAAAATAAAACATTAGTGCAATGTTGTATTCCGAGGAGCTTAAACCCAACAGTTCTGTCAAATGTAGTTGGAATAAACATATTATTAATAATAAACATCGTTTGATAACTTGGGTATTTCATGATCAACTCCCTCTCCCGAAAAACAATATTAAACAAGAAAATTGCAGCAGAGCTGCGAGAGGGGGTTAATTTGATAATTTGAGACATGTGAAACTTTAAATTCTTCAATAAATTTATAAAGCAGTGGAAATATTTATATTTTGCCCTCCCCCATATTTATGTTATCACATCAATGGTCATCATTGTATCAAATATTATTTTATTAATAATATAGCGAATCGTGAGACTTGACAGCTGTGCTCAAGTTTCCTAAATACACTCTTAAATTCATAGTAAAATATTCTAATTCACACCTAGTCTGATTATTTTATAATTCACGATCCAAACATATACATTTCACCAGTTTATGTTATTTCTGAATGCATTGCAATCTCAACAGCACTTCTGTAGTTGTCGACACTTAAAGTGCAGTTTTACATATTTCCGGTGTAGCGTAGCAGACGCTTAGTTGTTTTCATTTGAAGATTGACGATTTTCACATTAATTTGAGCATTATTATGTTTTAAAGCGTAATGCCATTTCATTTTGAAAGTTTTCAGTCAAATATTCACGCCAGTAGGCTATCGACTATAGCCTTGGCCTAAGGCAAGGAAAAGGAAATATCTAACTTAAAGGTAAGACATCTTCATTTACGCTGTCATGACATCTACGTCCGCCGTTTTCATGCATGTCATGATACCTGAGGGGTGCGTTGCCATGGTGTTCCTCATTACGTGCCTTCGGCACGTCAACTCTGTTCATTGTTTGCTATAAGGCACAATGTCCGTGCCTTCAGAACGACAGTTTTATCCTTATCCTAGTGGGCGTGCCTTCGACACGACTTTAAATTGACTCATATGGGCCTACTTGGGTGAAATATTGTTCTACGGACACCTGATGTTTGCCACCGAATGACGAACGCGTTGTCATGGGAACCACACTATCTTTGTTATTTATTCTTTATTTTTGTTGGTAGTCGTCGTGCCTGTGCCTATGGCACGACAGTTGTATCAATTTGTTCATATTATCTGTGCCTTCGGCACGACATTTACTTCCATAATCATTAATTTACACATACGAAACTGCCCGTCTCGTGTGATTTCGTGTTGTCTCGTGTGATCTCGGGTTGTGTCGTGTGATCTCGTGTTCGAAAATACAGTATACAGACCAGTTTTCTGTTTGTTGATACGGTCGTGCCTTCGGCACGAAACATAATGATAAATTGCTTATACTATTTATTCATCATTTAGTATTCGTTTGGGTGTGGTCGCGCCTTTGGCGCGACATTCAATTTCAGTTTCGAAACCTCGTATACAGCTTTAGCTCCTCCCACTTCCGCTTCAGGACGAAAAGTGTTTACAAGTACAAACCTTGTTCGCTTCGCTCACCCCATGGTTGGTAAAAAAAGTATTTTTGTTTGTCTCAAGAACTGCAAGTTGTGGACATGTTGTCTGATATTTGTAGGTCACAAATATCAACATGGTCACGTTATCTGCCAAATATTAAAAGTAATAGAGGCAACAACCGGGGCTCCCTGAATTAAGGTCTTAAGTAGCAATATGTCGCCATTATACATTTTCGTTGATAATTACGGTTTTTATTCCTGCCAGTAAGTAGGTAGTGCTAGTGAGAAAGTAGACATTTATTCTAACAGCTTATCCGTCTGATAATTCAGAAATGTATTTGAATATTAATTACTTTGAAACAATGAAATAAATGCAACGTACAAAATGCATTAAAATCATGGTTTTCCGCAAACATTTTGAATATTGAGATTTCAACCTCAAATAAAGATATTTTAATTAAATAAATGTTATGAAAAACTTTGTCTGAACTTTATCCCGATAAAAGTATCATAAGATACAGTGATTTAATTTGTCCTGGAAAGAAATTTCCTTGGTCCCGAAATGCGCCCCTCATTTTTACGGGATTATTTTACCGCGATACAGTGGTACTCTGCACTGACATGAAATGGCTGACGTTGTAATTTTTTATATTTAAATTCCGATGCATAAATATACCTTAGACACAGGTTTTTCACTTAAAAAGATGCATGAAGAATATGAAATAAATATTTAAAATAGGATGAGATGAAAAAACCAACTCGGCTTTCTTCTTGCATCCCCAAAGTGTACGTACCGCGATACAGTGAGACCCCGGTATAAGTATTGTTACCATTATGGCAATTTAAATTCCAAGTTTTTAAATAATAACAACATATCGGTATTAAAAGCGGGATTATTCAAGAATTTTACAAATCTACGAATATTGAAAGTTGTATTTATATGTATCTTTCTTGAAATAGCTATCTTAGCCAAAACATCACTTTCTACAGTGAAAAGTTGTTACTCACTGTACTTTGGTGTAACTTTAATGTTTATGTATAAACATGCTAGTCTGTTATCAAACTACTCTTTTTATGGATTAACTTATAAAATATACTGATTAGGGTATGTAAGTTTCGTCATGTGACACCGAGAAATCCCGATAAAATTGATATTTGAAAACGTTACCCTCCGCAATATGACGTTGCGTGATTATGACGTCCGATTTTTTTGCTTGAAACGTCATATTTTCTGTTAAAAATGCAACTTCCGGGTACTTATTATGTACCCAGAAGTTCCAAAATTGAACGAGACTTACAGACCCTATTGGCCATTTGCAATAATTTAATACGGGACTTTTGAGTCGTGTTCAACACGGAATACATTTCTGAAACTATACATAAAAAAAATCAATACAACAATACACTACTTAATGAACACTTTTGAGCTAAGGGTAGTTTATATTCAATCTGTTGTAGCGCTTCAAGTTAATTATTTTTCGTCAATTAAAATTTATTTAAAGACTTGTCATGTAGGAACAATCACAAGTGTATACTTCAATTTCATGATTATTTTGTTTTTTTATTTCAACAGATCAAGAATCCAGTCAGTCCGTCTCACTTGTGTTTCAGGAGATTGTTTCCACCTTCAATTACACGAGAGTTCCTATCTTAAAATCCCTTATTCACAGTAACTTCGTTATATTGTTATTCAGGTGTAACACAACTAATTCGGAACCCAGTCAGGCACACATGAATATAGTCCTTATTTGAGACAACATAGTTCCAAGGAAGTGTTAATAGTGTCATAGATTAAAAAGGTTGACTAGTCATTATAAAGTAAATTGAATGGGCATTCAATAGAGATTCTTTACAGCCTACATTTATACCATTTTGTTGAAAGTTAAAAATTTTATCAAAATTGAAAGCGGAAGTATTTTTTTCGTGAAAACACAGACAGGAAGTACCTATCCCTAGGATGTGACTTTCCGGGAACCAGTTTTTAACTTGTATAACAGTTAAGGTCGGTTGATTTTTTCATTAGGGTTTACCGAAAGATGTGTCTTTCAGATGAGACATGTGTCATTTTGTGTGAACTTAAGATAAAAAGTTTAGGAACGCAGAAACATGTGTAATTCAACATGGGAGGCAATGGGAGTCGGAATTGCTTTACACCTTTTACAATTAAAAAATAACATTTTTTTTCTCTAATACTGTTCATTTAACTGAAAAACGTTCTAGTTCAATATATTGTTAAAATATTATAAATTTTATGACAAAATCGTTTATGAAACAATATACCGCTCTCAAAATTTCTGTTATAACGTAATAACTGTAGGAATTTTGAATAATAGTGAATTAGTACAAAGAAAAGTTCGAAAACTAGTATTTTTCGTTGTTTCATTACTGCCATGTCAATGGAAAATGTTTTAGCAAAAAAGATAGACATTTTGCAATAGTCTTGAAAATTTATGCTGGATTTCTGGTGCAAATCACGACAATTCTACGATTTGCTTTGCACGGACACGATACTCATAAATCATTCTCAAGTTTTCTAAATGGACTATAAACATCTAAATTGAATACCAATACACTTAATTACACTGATTTTACTAAATCAAGTTATTTTCTAATAAAAGTTTCGCAGATAGTGAGCAGATTCACAGTTATTTGTATTTTTTCCGAAAAAAAAGGGGGGGGTAGCCGACCTATGATCATCATGCTTCAAATCAAGAAATAACACAAAATACTCATTTTAAACTACATCATTTCATTTATAAAATTACTTTCAGTAAGCCAGACGTTCTATAAATGCCAAAACAGCTGTCTTTTGACAGTAACAAAGTCTATAGCACAGAAGTCTGAATTTGGTTAAACCCAAGTTCAAAAGCACTGGAAGCACTGTTTGCAAATTTGTTTACAAATTTTGTAATTATTAACTTACGCATAAAATAAAGTTGTAGTTTTCTTGCATACACACAAAAGATGAAAAATATACAGATACAAGAGCGTTGGAGGGACATTTTTTCTGTTATGGGTGTAACAAAACTACTTCGGAACCCAGTCAGGCACATATGTGAATATAGTCCTTATTTGAGACAAAATACTAATAGTGTCGTAGATTAAAAAGGTTGTCTAGTCATTATGAATGAGATCGAAAAGGCATTTAATAGAGATTCTTTTCAGCCGACATTTATACCATTTCGTTGAAAATTAAAGATAAGATTTTATTAAGTTGAAAGCGGAAGTATTTTTCCTGTGAAAACACAGACAGGAAGTACCTTTACCTGGGTTGTAACCTTCCGCGAACCAGTTTTTTCTTATATTACAGTTAAGTTTGGTTGATTTTCTTCCATGAGGGTTTACCGAAAGACGTGTCTTTCAGATAAGACATGTGTCATTTTGTTTGAACTTCAGATACAAATTCTTAGAACTCAGAAACATATGCAATTTTAATATGGGAGGCAATGGGAGTCGGAATAAGTTGTATTACACTTTCATTACCTCTTCTTAAAAAAAAAAAAAAAAAAAAAAAAAAAAAAAATTGTGTATCTACGGAAGCCCATATAAAACCTATAAAAATATTCTTCAATTCGTTATAACGTATTCAAGAATTGTCATAATGGATTTAATTCGTCATCGCAAATTGTTGAATTCGTTAAAACAGATGTAAATTTGTTTTAACTTTAATTCGTTATAACAAAGTCAAGGATTCGTTTTTACATAATGTAGAATTTGTAAGAAGGAATTAAATTCGCGATAACAATTTGTTGAAATCGTTATAACAAATTTTAGAATCTGTTATAACAAATTAAATTCGATATAACAAATTCGAAATTCGAAAATTCGATATAACCTATTCGAGAATTTGTTAAAACAAATTGTGGAATTAGTTACAAAGGATTGTTAAATTATGGAATGCCAAAGTCACATAAAATCAAAATTCTGACAAAACGGCTATATACCGTGTTTCTTGTTCGATTTTCTGTTTTTTTTTCTCTCGCTAAAATACTCCTTATTTCAATCATGATCGAGATAAAATTCCTTCTGCATTAAACGTAATGACTTGCTTTAAACCTCAATTTCGATTGGCATTTTGTTTTTCCTTCTTGAAGTTTCACCGAAATGTTTCCTTTTTTAGCAATTTACGACACGAGATGAAATACAGTGTAAAAATCTTAAGATTAAGTATCTTATTGAATTTCACTGTGTAAGCCAGTAAAATTTATCAGCTTCATTTTATCAGCTTCACTGTGTAAGCCAGTTAAATTTATCAGCTTCAATTTATCAGTAGGAACGGTAATTCCAACATCTAAATCAGTGATAGAATAAGTCCTTTTAACAGACAATCAACTTTCGGCTCATACTGAACTTGATATTCCATATGCAGTAAAAAAATGTTGTCCGAAATTTTAACAAATTAGATTTTCTCAACGATTCAGTTATTAGGTTTAATGACATCAAATCCCACAAATCAAAGTCGGGAGTGGATGACTCGTGACTTAAATCAGGCATTAGGTTTTTCAGGACATGAGCTTCAAATCTTTTAGGAATATAGCGATCGATAATGAAAATCCTAAATTTCAAACGTATCTCTGTCTCGAAAGTTATGGTGTTTGGCAATTAATTTAATACTTCGGACGAAAAATCTACTACTTTGACATCCTGACGGAATAGATAGAAAACAATAGACCTATAAAGTCAACTAATAGTGTATCTTCGAGTTCTTATGTATCTTATACTTAGCCATAGTTTTATTTATTTATTATAATTTTTTCATTTCTATAGTTGAGACTATCAATTTGTCTAAGTTAATTGAACTGTAAGATGTTTCATTTCAAACTTGTATGTAAAAAATATTTGACGTTATGTGTACACTTATAATTATAAAGCTACATTTTCTGTTTACCTGTGTGAAAGAAAAATATTTTTGACATTCGATGTTTTGTTGAGTTATGTAATCATCAATCGCTATTACATTTTAGCTTGTTTAAGACACTGATGAAAGTCATTTGTTGGCTGAAAATTTTGTCACATTATTTGTAAAAACTTTTATATAATTTATCGATATCGTTGCACAATCTTCTAGACTTATATATATATATATAAATATATATATATATATATATATCTTTTTAAATTTTGATCAGTACCGACATTAGACATACCTTTCAAAATCAGCATCAGCAGAGACTATATTAATATTAACCGTGGAATTTTGAATGAAGGAAACAATCTGAATAGCAACCATTGGAATAAAATTCAATAAATTGTCTTTTACACTTGCTAATCAAACCCTCACATGTTTACCTAACATACTACGTAATGACATTTAAATGTACAAATGATGTAGTCCTCAAGTTCCAATCTTGACACCATAATGCAAAAATGTCTTACCAGTTTCTCCATTTTAAAATCAAATAAAAAAATTCAGTGTTAGAATTGTGACATTAACAAAATTTAAAATGTGTCTTCCAATTTTTTCCCATTTCACAAAAGAAACGTATATAGTACTGAAAAGACGATATTGAAGCCCGCCACTATGCACTGTATCTTAAAAAATTACCGCCTTTCTTAATATAACATTGACACCACTATGCAATGTTTAAAATTTCGAATTGTTAATTCAAATCACAAGTGAAGTGTTCAAACTGCTACATTGACACCATTTAAAGGGGTAGACCTGGGGAAGCCCAAAAATTTCCTCTCGTTTAATTTTCTTAATATTTTCAGTTTTAAAACTGCACATGTTCATGTCGACTTTCAGCAATTTTCAACAATTTTTACCGTCCCGTTTTATGTCTAGTGGTCATCAAAGATACCCTGTTTCCTCATATTATTTGGTCCGTTCAGGACTTGATTGTGGTGTATAAAATTGGCTGTAATTAAATTTGTATTTGATCTAAAATTATTTCAAATGAAAAATTCTGTAATCTAGACATGTGTGAAAGTAAGCATGAATAATGATAGTTAATTTAACTAGTTTGAACTGAAATACACGTGTGTTCTGAATAGTTTAGGCTGAAATTTTTGCTCTATTTTCATCACTATTAAACACTTCTTGTAAAAATTTCTGTCGTTTAATTTTCATCAAAAACTGAGAATAGAAAGAAAACTTGTATATGTAAGATATATTAAAATTTTAGAAAATTCTACCGTCCCATTTTTTCTTAATTTAGAATAAAGTGGGTAAAAAACAATAAAATTGCTGATTCTTTGCTATAAATTACCTCCCTTGGAAGAAATCTGACCTTTACATATTTTCATTATCTTTGAACAGCATTGCAAAAATGGAGGGTAAAATGCACTCTTTATAAATAATTGGATGTTGGGTATTTGTTTTCATAACAAAATTAATATTTATTTGCTGTGTCGAAATTTGTTTTATAATTTTAAAATTTTGATATTACCTATTGTAATGGTTCTATTTGTTTGCGTAAGTACTAAAAAAGTGAAAAACGGAGTTATCTCCTCCTACCCCAGGTCTACCCCCTTAAACATTTCATTTTATTACTATAAATAAGAGGTACTATAACTCCGCAACATTTTCAAAAGTTGTTTTCCATTTTTTATGAATGCTCGTATTTGCTAAAAGACGAAGAAGACACAGACGATTTTTTTAAACAATGAAAGAGAAAAAAAGAGTAGGGTCGTTGGTTGGGATGGTGGATTAAGATAAAACCAAAATTCTCTGTTATTCAATTTAACGCCATTTTTCAGTTTCCCATCAGGTGTTGTTTCTTAATTATTTAATGAAATGAAATAACATTGAAAATGGCGTTGTCATCTGTGCGTCCTTCATTTAGATATATTTTTTGAGTATTTTCTTTTCTCGTCTTTTTCATAAACCCTCGTCACAGTTCTTTATCACTATGTGATATTTTGTGAAGCTTTGTTCGCATACCTGACCGTGGGTCAAACTTTTATTTCCGTTGTTATAAATTAATACGATTAATGCCTTATCCATTTAACGGTTAGGACAAAATTATGAAATCGTACATAACTCGTGAAATTTCAAACGAAATAATTATAGCAATATAATTCAATCAAAAAAGAAGATCAGTGACTTACTATATAAGAATCAATCATTACAAATTACAAATATGTCCTTTGTTATAGATTGATAAATGGAAACAATTTAGGATTATTGGAAATGCGGATTTTTGACTCATTATCAAGTGTTAGATATATGTAAGTATAGTCTACAACAAGTATGATGTACAACAATGTTTCATATTTAATGTAAACATATATACTTCTTGTATCCTGAAACCAAACCTTATTGTTTGTTTCCTGTGACATACATTTGAAAGTCTGAAAACTTGTAAAGGCTAACAGAGAACAAATAATTTATATATCTTAACAGAAAGCTTTATACAAAGCTAGGGGCAGAGCTTCGAAAGAGAGGGTGATACTTCTTAGTTTAAACACAATTTCTGTAATGCAATGTTTCAAACAAAATAAGTCATTGTGGCAATCACCGATTAACTGGTTTACCTGTCTTGTGAATACCTTGATCCGACAGCATCAAAGCTCTGGTACTAAATAATTAGATGCCAAAGTAACTGTAAATCTTACTTCTAGAGATGGTGGCCCCTTCGATTGTCCAGATACTGCTGAATCCATTTCAAGACACACATGGAAATAAACACTATAATCTTTTGTAGATAAACAAGGCGTTAAATATTGATATCCGTAGCCAGTAAAACTAGCTAAAACATAAAAAGTTTTTTGAAAAATATTCGTTTTCAGATAAACAGTTCTTACATAGAAATAAAAATACATGTAAATGATAAAAAATAAAATCCTTACTGATACTTTTGGTACATCACATCTTTTAACGGTTTCCATTTTTACAATGCATCAAAATTTAAGTTGTATGATTCTTGATACAAAGTCAAACAAACGAATACCGAAGTAAAAATGAGGGAAAGGGAAACTCAAAACCGAAAATACAAATTTCCAACACAGATTGAGTCAGCATGACACAGACAAATCTAACAAAAATAAACTAGAACGCCACAAAACTAAAGCACTAGGATGAATCCCTACAAAATCTTAGAGTATCATCAGGTGCTCAGGAAGGGAAGCATAGATATATGTAATAATGTAATTATAGATCATTATTTGTTATATTTGATTTAATATTATTTTAGAGCACTTCAGCAGAATAAGATTTCAACTCTACAACCTGAGCTATTTCAGTCACTTTCTAACTTCCATTTGTAAGTATTGACCATTTAACTAATAATCCTGAGTTAACTGGTATGACAAACGCGTAAAATAGTTATCATCAAATTTCTTTGTAGCATCATTCCAACAGTACCAGCATATGGGGTTAACATCTCATTTGCTACTTGTTGTCGATATATTGACTTCTTTTATAGAGCTCGGTAGCTAAAAAATAGGCAACTCTAACATTTATTACCCAGAACTTGCTGCTGATGAGAGGTTACTCTTTGAAACACGTGTACAGAATAACGAAATTTACTGAATTTTATGCAACTTCGGTATTTTCGTATTTTGAAACCATTGGGCCGATGCCACTGCTGGTGGACCAGGTATTCACCAGTCCAATAGTCAGACTTGTCTGACACGAAAAATTTACCTTGCGTTTTATAGAAATTACCGTTTTTATTAAAATTCTAACCCAATAAAAATACTAAGGCTTCATTCCGTGTATTGCACTCGGTAGATGTCCTTGGTACTGGATTTGGCCTCCTATTTCGATATTTTTGGTAATGAATACTTCTTGTTTTACTTCTTTTGGATCATGGCTTTCCATATTATTTGATTCTAATGCTGCTGTGAGAGGTTACTCCTTGAAACACGTGTACAGCATAACGAAATTTACTGTATTTTTTTGCAACTTCGATATTTTTGTATTTTGAAGTCATTACTGAAGTCTTCGGGTCAACATCACGATCTGGTGAAACGCTATGAGATAACTGATCCCAGATGAAAACAGATTTACCCTTTCAAGGCTCAAGATCGTTGTTTCCTTAACCGGATTTGGTTTTCCGACCGAATTGGACATATTGATCATGTCATGTATCTTATAAGAGTCAGCTTACTCTGGCGATGCAACTGATCTATCGATGGTTTTAATCTGTATTTTTTTACGAAAGGGTATGGAGTAAATGAACACGAGACCATAACACATATGTTACCTCCAACTGCAATAATTTTAATGAGCTGTATGGCCATTTCGTTTTTTCATCTGTATGTGTGTTTCGCCTTTTTTCTTTGCTGTACTCATGTGATATGTTTGTACCTTTGTGTTTCCGAAGTTGTCATTGTCTTTGGATTATTGTTTTGTTTATACTGGAAGTTTTCTTCTCACTTACTATAAAAATGCAAATATATAAACTTTAAAGTTGCTAATTAGTTGAAAGTTAAGATTACTCGTGATTCTTATTTTTTTGGGGTTTTACAGCAATATCGTCTTCCATGATGTAAGTGCATATTTCGTATTTTTAAGTGAGATCCTATACTTAACTTTTTTAGTTAAAGATAACTGTACCACACTCATTGGAAAGATCAAATTCAATACAATAAAGACACTTTGAGATAATTTGTTAATACGGTTTTACCATGTATTTTTAGAGACTTTGTGTTATGTGCATTTACTCTATATCCTTTCAGTGTTTGTTTTCTTTTCTGAAAATTCCTTTTAAAAATGTACGATATTCTTATATGGGAACAATGGAAACCATGACGACTAGCCATATGAAAATCTCTAATTACATAATGAGCGACTTCACAACTGTCTTCACGCTGAAATTGACGACGTCACAATATGTTTTGTGCACAAAAACGTCAGTAAATCTGAAGTAATGGCTGTCGTCACCGTGTACACTATCGCTCAGTTAATGAAATGTCATATCAGAATCGAAATAATTCATATTCGCCGGTGGTTTGTGGTCGATTTACATATGGGTGTCCATTATTTTCGTTTATTTTACCCCTCGCTACGCTCTGGGTAAAATATAACCGAAAATAATGGCCACCTATATGTAAATCTCCAACAAACCACCGGCGCCATGAATTATATCTCAAGTATTTTCATACATCCTCTATCACGGAACATATTATGGTATGCCTGTGTCCGTCCGTTTGTATGTCCATCTGAACGTTTGTCAGTCTTTTCGTGCGTGTGTTCACACGTCGCTCTTCATCAGTAGAAAACGAAAATGTCGATATTGTTTTGAAACTTTGCAGAATGTTATGGTATTACAGATGAAAGAATCATGTCGTTTTTAGCGGATTTCTATTTCATAGTCATGGGACTTGAATGATAAAAAACATGTTAATGTTTCAAGATTTCTAAATTTTGTTAATAGTCTAGATACTGTGAATTGATTTATACATACGATTTCTGTAGTCATCGCTTCCCTTGTTCCTTCGGTATTCTACTGCCGTTGTACCATAAGTCCATTGAGTGCCATTTAAAGAAGGATGATCTGATCTTTAAAACGTTTCCGACCCTACCTCAATTTACTAATATGTTGTCTCCAAATGTTTTGATCTATTTATCATGCATTTTTCAATTTCATTTTTACTTCGGTCGTGGTTTATAATTAAATTACAAGCTAGCTATATCGTGCAAAAAAAGTGTTAATATGTAGATACATATGGAAGGTGGCGGATACAAATTTAAGAAAATACAATGCATACATGAGTCTACAATTTGTTTCTGAATATCCCTTTAAAGCTTCCCAATTATTTTGTCTAAAAACGTGAAAATGTGTTCCTTTGCTTTCATTTGATATGGCTATGTGATTTGGTAAATCCATCTTATTTTATTTTCATGAAAAGTTTTATGAAATAATTTTATTACAGATTAGTGGATTTAATGTGCAACTGTTCCCATGCCAACTTATTTCTATCATCTGCTACAAATAATTCTATATATGTAGCTTTTATAGCGGTTATACATGGAAAAGAAGTCGTCTACCGCGACATCTGGATTAGTTTGATGGAAAATTGCACTTGTAAGTTTCATGTTTAAAAAGGAAAATGAAAACAAAGGTCAAACAAACATGTAACTACATTAAATTTGTTGTATTTTTTAATAAGGTGTCTAAAGGTATTTATTTCCCATTATAGAATTTTGTAAAATTTGCTGTGTAGAAGCATGATTGTTTTATTGGTCATTTGATGTCTTTGGTCTTCTGCCTTCTGGTGTTCTTGCTTTTGCCTTGTCTCTGGACTTTGATTTATGTAATCTTGTGCTTTGTTCCTTCGGTATTCTACTGTCGTTGTTTGTTATTGGAAAAAAATAAAATAACATTTTTGGGTTACTGTGCATTTAAATTGAAAATTAAGAGATGTTACAAAGAAATGATAGGGAAAATTACTTTATGAATAACTTTAGAAATCTATTTTAGATTTTGTTCATTCTTTGCAAGTGTTTTGAATGCATTATATCTATACATATTAAAAAAATGAAAAATTAAGGGCGTCGTTTAAATAAGACAGATAAATTATGAAAGGCTAATTCTTCTGTTGATGTCTTTATCAAATTCTTTTATCAAATTATCTCCCTTGCATACTTTCTGTGTTCTGATAATCCAGTCACAGATTTAAAGGGCATGTGTTTTAGTTCATCCTTTTGCACTGAAAATGTTGTTTAAGAAATTAGTAATAACAATGTCAGTTTTTTTGGAATAGTTTTAACATTTCAAATAACTGTTTTGTTAAATGTCTTAATGTTGAAACATAAATGAACAAGTATTAGACAAAAATGGCAGAATAATACCACTGAGACACCTGAATTATTATTTTTATTGGTACGAAAAACAGTAGAAAAACACAAGAAGATCAAAAGACAAGTCAAGCATATAATATAGATGGCGGGGATGGGGAATAACAAAAATATCGAACAGAATTGTCAAGAGCAGAAATCAATAGACAAAAAGACAAAACAGGCGCAAAACTACCAGCAAACTGTCAAACGTAATGATCCTGACTTGGTACAGACACTCTAACAGAAATGATGGGTTAACTGGTTTTATGGAGGGCCAAACCTCCCTTTCCATTGTGCAAGAGTCCGGTCACAACTCAACAACATTTGCTTTTGACAGGTGTTAAGACAGTGAAATGTTTATCCCAGTTCTTAGTAAAAATAATGGGTCTGGAGTTGGCATGTTAGTTAACTGCTAGTAGTCTCTTGTGATTACATGTTTATGTCCGTATATTTAGTTCTTTCAGTTTCATTTTTCACAATTGACTCAGTCCTCTTGCCAACTGAATTTTACTGTTGTTACGATTGTTTTTTGATTTATCACATTGGCTATAGGGGAAGGTTTAGGCCCAATAAAACTAGTTTAACCCCGCCGCAGCTGGTTTGCGCCTGTTCTAAGTCAAGAAATTTATTAACCTTTTGTGTGTCTTGTCTTTTTTCTACTTAGTTTACTTTATGTCTATATGAGTCTAGGATGATGTTTATTTCGCTGATCTTGATTACTCTTTATTCAGAGGCCGACTCCGACCTGTAGATAGGTGTGTTTTTTTCTCACCGTTCATTGAAGATCTTATGGTGGCTTTCAGTTGTTATTACTCCCCTTTGGGTCGTTGTCTCTTTGACACATTCCCCGTTTCCCTTCTTTTTTCAATGTGAAGATATGTTTATAGTTGACTGATTGGTAAAGGTTATGTCTAATCCTAAAACAAAACAATTTAAAATCCATGGTTCTAACTGAAGATAACAGTTTGATATACAAGTCGGGTCTAGGACAATTGCCTCCCCGGATACTCCCCCTGGGACAATTGCTTCTTGACAAGATCCTCCGGATAATTGCCCCCCCAGGACAGGACAACCCCCTCCTTATTATTTACAAAGTCATGCATTATATCAAGGCTGAATATAATTTCAATGTTAAAAAATATTCAGAATTGGTGTGTACCTGGTGACATTTTTAAAAAAAGCGTTTAGTATATAGTAAATATGTTAGTGATTGCTTCAAATTTCTTTACATCTTCATTGTTTCAATGTATAATATGTATGAACTCGATATCCTTAAATAATCTACAAAGATTCATCGCTGGATCTGCCAGATTCACCACTAAGCCCCTATCCAAACTCCTTACCACTTTACTGACTGCAGTAAGAGACGGCCTATTGTACGATCTGCGTGGATCAGATGGGGATTCTAAAAAAAATTCCAAAGATCTCCTTGAACAGGTCTCCTCAAACAGTCTCGCATATAGCTTTCACACTTTTGATTTTTCTACACTTTATTCAACCTTTCCAAATAATAAACTTAAAACATTAATTTCCGGTCTGATACATCAATGCTTCTGTACCAAAAACGGAGAACACAGGTATTCCTATTTGGCAATAGGAAAAGATAATACATATTTTGTTAAGAACAGCACTGAGTCAAACACGAAATACAGTTAAAATGACGTGATAAAGATGCTTGAAATTTTGATCGACAACATTTTCGTTGAATGTGGAGGCCGCGTTTTTCCAACAGACATAGGGATTACTATTGGAACAAATTGTGCACCATTTTTAGCTGACCTTTTCATTTTTTCGTATGAAGCAAAGTTTTTACAAGGGCTAATACAAATGAAAAAAAAACAACTAGCCCAGACTTTTAATTCTCTAAATAACTAAAGATTCAAAGAATATTCAATCGCATCTTCCCCAGTAAACTTGAAATTAAAATAACTACCGATACATTCAATTCTGCTTAATACCTTTACCTTTTGCTATACATGGACGAACATGGACGTCTGAAATCTAGGTTATATGACAAACGTGATGATTTTGACTTCCAAATTGATAACTTTCCCTTTCTCTGCAGCAATATGCCTACCTCCCCAGCATATGGAGTGTATACTTCACAATTAATTTGTTACTGTAGAGCGTGCAGTTCATACAGTGAACTTTGTGAAAAAAGCAAAAGCACTGTCACAAAAACTGCTGAGACAGGGATATGTTCAGCCATTGTTACTTTCATCCCTTCAGAAATTCTATGTCCGTCATCACAACATAATAGATAGATATGAAATGTCGGTGTCACAGATGAAAACTGACATTTTTAGCTAGATTCACGTCTTCCCGGATTCGACATTTCCGATTCTGACTTTACCCTGATTGACGCACTGACAGTATGTCGGGTGATGTATACAGAGCAGGACATGCTTAACTTTCCGGACAACCTAATGTCGATCTCGGGATCTTGTCAGTGCGTTAGATTTTTGTATTTTCTTGTTAAATTTTAGTTTTGTCTTTGTCAGTGATGTTTGTGTGGTACCAATATGGCCGTGTCCATGTTTGAATACTAGCGTGATTACAAATTAGCTTTTCAAAATTTAACGTTGGTACTGTTTGAGGATTAGAGAAGTTACATGTACTATGGTTTTTAATTGGTTTTCTCTCAGGGTTAGAAAATGACCAATCAGTTACCTAACAGATCTTTCAAAAACATTTACCTCACTGACCGTGTGACGGGTGCTGTATACAGAGCAGGACATGCTTACTCCTTCTGCACCTGATGTCACTCTTTTTTTAGATTTCATACTGTTAGTGCTTTGATTTTTTGTGTTGTGTCTGAAGTGTTCGTGTGATTTGTGGGTATGTGGTGTCTTTTGTCTTCCGTCGTCTGGTGTTCCTACTTTTGCCTGGTCTCTGGACATAAATTTATGTAATCACATACTTTGTTCCTTTGATATTCTACTGCCGTTATTCAGATGAATTCTTTATTTGACCCTAGGTTTGGTATACCCATGTATTTTAAAATTGTCATAAGTACTATTATAACCCCAGAAAAAGTAATAGAGACAAAATTTTGTTAATCGTCCTTTTTCCAATTTATTAAATTCATTCAATAAACATTTAATTATTTGATAAATAAGATCATATAAATAAAAAAATAATCAAATTATATTATTGTATATTGTAAAATTGGTTAAAATTTGTCTAAGTTAAACTATTTAGCCATGGGGGCAATAGTTCTATCGGGGCAATTGTTCTATGAGGGCAATTGTCACAGCGGCAATTGCTAGGGAACAATTGTCATGGGGGAGGGGTGTCTGGGGACAAATGTCCTGCTCCCTACAAGTATACAAATAATACAAAAGCAACGACAACAGTCAACCGCAATGATATTGACTTAGTATTCAATCACGGAACCTGGCAGAAACTAGAAATACAGAAGAAAACGGAAGGATTGAAGCACGCGCTTTCAACAAGACTACCAATATCTATTTTCACGGTTTATTTAATTCCGACATGCTTATAATGAAACGTGTGCAATAATAAAGTTAACTGTAAAATTGTAAAACACATCAGTCATACGGAAGCATTCTTACAAGTTTCTAGAAATATATGTATATGAATTTCCATTGCTTCTTCGAATTGATAGATATTAATAGTATAGGAAAAAAGTGCGGAAGGCTAATAGGTAAGCAAGTTAGTTAGTAGGTAACAGGGATGGGGTCAATTACATTTGAAAGTAATTTATTAAATTACAATTACTTTGCCAAAAATGCCCAATTAAATTACAATTACAATTACAGGGATTTTGGAATGTAATTAATTAAATTACAATTACTTTGCAAATGTAAATTACAAATTACATTTGAAGCCAACATTTTGTTTTTATTATTCATTTTCAAGAGTTATTTATTATGCTAACAAATGAAAATCACGCACGAAGGAAAACATTACATACCTATTATTGCAAAATTAACAAACAACCAAAAAAGTTAACTGATATACACGTGTATTGTCCTCAAGTCTAAAACTATCAGACCCAAAAGTTTATTAGTTCTTTCTACTGTGGGGTGGTTATGTTAACTCAATAATATTTTTAGTTATTTCAAATTCCCTCAATTTGCAAGCAGCTGACATGTGTCTAACTTTCATATATAACTGTTACTTGAATGTGTGAGTAAAATATTTATGAAAGCTCAGCAGACAGTTTAAACACTNCAAAAGAATTTTCACTTAATTGGAAAATGTACATGTATTTAAAAGGTTACTTTTAATGCCAAAGGGCACTAATTAGACACTAATTAAGTCTTGCTAATCACTGACATGAAAGTAAATATGACAAACAACTGATTAGAAGCCATACTGATTTAGGCATTCATCATAAAATACAATAAACATATTTTTAACTGTTTTTACAACAATATTTATAAATTAAATTTATATTACTAACAGTCATTATCAAGAGTTTCTTTAAAAAACATCTGAAAAATGAAAAAAAAAAGCCTCAGAGGAAACAGAAATATGTAAAATGTCCACATTTGCAAACAAGAGAGAAAAAGCGCCCATTCTTGTATCAAAAAATACCAACGCTCAATAATATTTTGTGTAAAGAATTATCTGAGCTTTCTTGAATATGCATAAGAAGAAAGGAGGTAGCCATCTTTCATTCACTCTCTTTTAGCATATATATGTAATTGAATGTAATTGGAAAAGTAATTGAAATTACACACCTTTTTTGGTAAGTAACTAATTNAATTAATTACAATCAATTACAATTACACATTACAATTAGCCCATCCCTGGTAGGTAAATCATTTATTTCAAGAAGGTAACCTAATTGGAAAAAGTGTAACTCTCATCAGGGACCTCTAAAATCAACATGAAATAGCAAATTAATATATATTACATATCATCAATTTACAATTTGCTAAAAAGTTATCAAACAATGTTGTTGACATATTTCTAAAGAATTACAACATTTGATTAATGTTAGCAATTTATTCTTAATTCTTACCACAGAATAATGGGGGGGGGATTTATGTATGTGGTCTTGGCAGGAATATATCATCATTTGAGGAAGACCATCAGCAGTGATATATAGTATCATTCTACAATAGTGGGTACAACGTACGCTCACATTTACAATAATATACATCAAAGCGGATTATGATACTATACTCTCTCAGTAAATTATAATCTTTTCACCAAAAGAAACATTTGCATAAATTCTATAAAAACCACAGTCTACAAAACTTTAGCTCGTTTGTCAATTTGGCTTCGGTATTTGGTTGTGTGTTACCACTGGGTCGCTGCCACTGCTGGTGGACTGTCAGTCCTCGAGGGTATTCACCAGCCAAGTAGTCAGTTCTTCGGTTCTGACCAGAAAGCTGATTCTATTTTGAACCTTGCAATATCTAAATTTTTGTAAATTTTGTTGAATCCTAAGGAGTATCTCCCTCACGCAAAGCTCTGCCTTTAGTTGATTTTGGCCTTAATTTAGATTGTTATTGGTTATTTGTTCTCTATCAGTGTTTCAACATCTTTGATTTTATGGTCTTCCAACCATTTAGATTTTATCTGCACTGGAGAGACAAGTTGTCGAAATGCGCATATGCAGAACTAAATTCGCAGTAATTTCGGGATTTATTTATTCAACTTTTGAAAATGAGAATAATATACTTCACTTTTAGATATGTGCTTTAATAAAAAATTATGATTTTCAGTTTTTATGGGTATGTTGTTGGAGAAATGTGAGATCAGAACTGAAATGATTTTTCCCGACAAGTTTTCTAATTAATATGCTTATGTACTTCATATACATAAAAAACAAACGATATGCTGTCAAACGGTGCATTGTAGGTGAAGTCTTGTACATATATGACATATTTTACATGTCTTTTAAGGGAATTCATCTTTTTATTGGTGCGCAAAGGGTCAGCGTTTGCTTTGTCATCACTTTGTGTCCGTCGTCCGTCAATCTGTAAAATTTTCTTATTTTCATATTCTCCTCTGAAACCACAGAAGCAACCTAAACCAATACATGAATGACGCATGGAAGATTTTTACAAAGATTAAAAATTCTGGGACGTTACTTACATTCTTTACCTTATAAAGTATCGAAAAGATATTCTGTCTGCATCCGTAAAATTACTTTTGAGACGTAGTAGCCTGAAAATTTTACGAACATACTGGTCTCTTACTGATACTGTAGATGTCTACTGAAATTTATGATGATTCTTGACCATACCTTCGGGAAGTTTTCAGCTTTATTTTTCTTCCGTAGTTCCACAATATTCTACCAGCAGACTAGACTCCTTAAGCTAGACGGTGGATTAGCAGCGAGCACTAACCCCAGGACCCATCTTTCAAAATTACGTATTGTTTTTTTCCCTCCTTCCAAAATTGTGGTCATGGAGTTAGAAGTCTACGTGTATTTGGTCTTATTCGCATGTTTCCATACTTAAGGAAAACGGGACAGGTAAAGGGGATGTTTGAGTACCCATAAACCGGTTTAACCCTACTGCTTTTGGTATCGGTGGTACCGAGTCAGGCTGTCCCGAGTTACATTTATCTTTTGCCTTATTCGTGTTTTTCATGTGTTTTCCCTGGCGGATTGTAGCAGGTAATAGCAATTTTCAGCCATTGTAGATTTTTCCTGTTATTCCCCTTTTTTCATTTTACAAAGATTGCTCTTTTTGTGTCGATACGACAAAAATCATGACTGACAGTGCGAACTCTAGTTTAACATGTGTCCCCATGGGAAAAACCCAATTTTCAATATCTGCTCTGATTTTGTGTAGAAAATTTTAATAATATGTACTTAAATCATAAGGTCATTTACAAAGATTTCTTGAATTGGACAAGAAACCTGCCTATTAGCGGACAAAATATAGAGTGACATTGGCCTAATGGCAGATTCACATTTTATACTTCTACTCTGATGCCATTATAGCATATTCAGCTGATTGAAAAGGAATGACGCATGATTGGTCATTTCGTTTCGACCAAACATAAAGCATGTCTGTCTGCGCGGAAGTTAGTTTAACATGGGTCCGTATCAAAACAAAATCTTTACAATTATCAGCTGTGAAGTATTGATTGACACGAGGAAGGTCCCATGCAAACGTTCATCGTTTAAATCAAATTTGGCAAAAACAGAATATTAATGAAGTTCGACCATATGGAAAGTTAATATTTTTCTCATCTCTCCTGGAACCCGAACACTACATTCAATCTTGATGTTCTGGTTTGCGTTTTCGGCGACACTAATCTTTTTTCTTTACTCAATTGCACATTATTATTTGCAGCAACATGGATTGATTCAGTCTTTTGTAAACAGAACAACGCCTCAACTACGGATAACCAAGGTGATTTTTTTTATGTAAACTGTATTTTTTTATATTTTGTTACAATATACAATAAATGACGAAAATCTTATCGTTGAATGAGAACAAAATATAACAGACCAAGATATTTACCACAAACGAACGTTTCATAGGGTAACTCAAAAGTTTCTTAAAAAGTCTTTCCGACTGGGCATGGTCGGAAACTTTTATTGAATTCTGCAAAGAAGATTTTTCTTTTTTGGTCGCTACCATCAGCAGAGTGGAACGTTTCTAGAACAATAATGAATCACCCATGGTTTTAATTTGGTCTGTGCTGTTCATCTTTGTGTGTGTGTGTGTCTTCATTTTTCATATATGTTCCGTACTCATGTTACGTCTTTTATTCTTTGTTGTTTTGGATTGACGGTTCGGTTCTCATCTACATACATTTATAGGGATTTTGTCCCATGTACATTTACTCCATTTCCTTTATTTGTTCAAAGATGATTTTGTATGTGTTGATAACAACGCCGTCACGTAGAACGAAATTATAATTCTATAATTCAAATTAGAGTTTTATTTCTTTGTTATTTCAGTTCAAATTGGAAATTGGTGAAAATGTGAATTGCAAAATATATGAATTACAATCAAAGTAACCATATTTATATAAACACAATTTATTTTAATGACTATTCCGGTTACTTCTACTAAAGACTTTTATCACAATGATACAATACCTTTTCTTTTTTACCTTAAATGTAAAAAATAAATTTAACGCCAATTAACCCTTCAAACATAGACTTGATGCATGTGGAATAAAATAATAAACAGAAAAAAAGCACATCGGTTTTATCCTTTTTGAACGTTTTACTAGGCTCTCAACTCAGGGCATATTTTGTGATTAGTAATCCACAACAGCCAAACCAGCACCTAGCACCGGCAACATTTTGTATTTAGTAATCCACAACAGCCCAGCTACACCATAGTTCCTGTTTTATCAATATAAATTGCCTCAGGTCAAATAACTATATGCCGTTGTTCTTCGAATACCACGGACAAAAACAGAACATGTTAAACAGCTTTGTCATACAATTGATCAGGATAAAAATCTCTTCCACTCATTACATCGCAATTTATTCCATACAATATTCATTCATTTAAGAAGACTATCAGTATGTGGGAAAAACACAAACACAATACAAAAAATACCGAAGTTGCATAAAAAACAGTAAATTTCGTTATGCTGTACACGTGTTTCAAGGAGTAATCTCAAGTTGTTATCTTATACAAATAAGACTTACTCTTACGTACAAATTCAGTACAGTTGATTGTCACAATCAATTCTTCATAACTTTACTTTGCTATTCACCTAGCTGAGTCTCTCACTTTTTCGCACCTCCTAAACACTATGATAATAATAACAAAATGTCTCACCCAAAATTGAATTTAACTATGCTTACGGCAATTTAATTTCATCACAAATTGTTTTGACATGTTACCGTCTGTTATGTGCTCATTTGGAAATTGACGTTTTTGGACGAAAGTTAAAAGTTCTGGCGGGAACCAAAATAAAATGGTTCGAGTACTAGTATGTAATTGATTTCTTTTGTATTATATTTATAAATGCACTTATATATATATATAACCAGTTATAAAATTTCTCATTTAAAAATCTCTGATACGACCAAAAATGCTTATAATGGAGAAACACAATTTTTCCACATGAGTGGGGCAATAATGGACATCGTAATGAAAAATCCAAAATATACAAAAGTTGCCGTAACATCATTCAAATTATATTTCATAAAATTCATATTATGTACTCACCCAGTAGTTTGGGAAATCTATGAAATGTGAAAGACTCAGCTCGGTGAAACGTACTTTTTTTTTTTTATGAAACAAAAATCAAAGTTGATTTTATTCAACAGCGTTTTATTATAATATTCTTTTGTAACCAACAACTCTAACCACGGTAGTAGAATTTCGAAGGAACAATAACGAAACATATAACGAACATGGCAACAACCTGAATACAGACTACTTAGACACCGGCAAATACACGTGACATCCTTAAGGCACGAGAATAAAACACAACATCGAAAACTAAGGCACAGTTACTGATATGTGTCAACTTTGGATAATCACGCCAACTACGCTGAAATAAATCGAGGACTTCTAACCATAATGTTAAACGATTTTAAATGATTAACATAAAAAAAAAGATTTCCAAATACATCTGTCAAAGAAAAAAAAAGATTTATGTTATCATCACAGATATAAATTTTGCAATCTCCAAAATGCCAGATATATGCAGCTCATTCAATGCCGAATTCTATACATCAATAACAAAACTAATTAATGGCATTATCTTTTTTTTTTATAAATATTGAGCGTTTATTTGTAGATTTGCGAGCAGAACCGGAACCAACAATCGAAGGTATTATTACCACTTTTATTATTATTTATTATTTACCACATTTATAGAGAGCCTTTTTAAAAAAATTACGATGTTCAAGAGCGCTTTTCAATATAAAGGAATGTACAGTTACATTTTATAGTGTGCTAGAATAAAAAGACATAGATGAATGCATAACATATTTTGAGAAAATAAATAGAATAGTTGATTATATTCCAAAAAAAAAGAAAAAAGAGGGGGGGCTAAAACTCTGTTTTTCTAAAACTTGAAATGCAATATTGACATGTATATGGTCTCATGTTCATTTACTCCATATCCTTTCGTGAAATATGTATATTGACAGTAACCTAGAGGTTGTCGGAACGACAGCTATCCACGCAATTCCTGTTTGACATCCTCTGCTTGTGTAATCTTTCCCAATATTTTTGAAATAAAACTATTGGTAGTAGTTATTTTTACAAAAAGAATTCAAGGATATATGGTTGTTCGGCAGAATTGAAAAAAAAAAAATTAGCGGTCTTTGACATTTTCAGGAAATTTACCAAAGTTGGAACCGGAATCATAATTCTGAAATCTTACTGCAAATCTACAGACTTTGTGCAACAATTGTGCATAAAGATTTTATCCCTAAATCCAAAAATGTAGGAGGAATTTGTGTCACATGCCACATGTGTCAAAATCCACATCTTTGGGCCTTTGTCAAAATCAACATCTTGGGGCTCTTGTTTGCACCAAGATAAGGACAAAAAATCCAAAAGCTTATTGTGCATCTACAGACTATATACAACAATTCTACAACAAAATTAAATCCATTTATCCATAAATGTAGGAGGAGTTTATGTCACATGCCACATGTGTAAAAATTGTCATCTCTAGGCCTCTTGTTTGCACGAAGAGCAATATCAAAAATCCAAAAGCTTATTGCGCATTTTACAGACTATATGCAACAATTCTATATCAAATCCAAAAATGTAAGAGGAGCTGAATCTCAAGAAAAGTTTGACGGACGGACAGACAGAGGGCGGGTATGACATTATACCCGGACTTTCTACTAATAACACATTAAGCTAATTGCTTATTATACCTTGAACAATTTTTATTTCTACTTTTTCTGACGTGAAAATTTGTATTTATTGCAATATTTTTTTTTCTTATCGGGTTCAAGTTATTTACACAGGTTAAAAGGAGGCAATAGCTTTTACTGTATTTATTCCTTTTCCTAATAAGAATTCTATACAAAGGTACAAGCTATTGATTTGAAACAAATAAATAACAAAATACTGAAGTCACTGTTAATTCATTTTCTGCATAGGTGCATTTCGACAACTTATGTCTCATCAGTGCAGATCAAACCAAAACGTTTGGAAGTCCATTAAACGAAAACGTGTAAAAGCGGATAGAGAACAAATAACCAAAATAATCTAAATAAAAAAGCCAAATTAAAGTAAGGACAGAGTCATACATGAGGTGGTACTCCTTAGCTTAAAAAATTTAATTTCGATGTTGCAAGTTTCGATAAAATCGGTTTTCGTGTCAGCACCGAAGTACTGACTACTGGGTTGGTGAATACCCTCGGAGACTAACAGTCCACAAGCAGAGGCATCGGCCCAGTGGTAATAAATAACAAAAGACCGAAGTTACTGTTTACTTGTTTTGTGCATATGCGAATTTCGACAACTTATATCTCTTCAGTGCAGATCAAACCAAAACGTTCGGAAGTTCATTAACCGAGTACGTGTAAAAGCTGAATGGTGAAAATAGAAAAGCCAAAATTTAGCTAAGGACAGAGCTACACATGAGGGAGATACTCCTTAGTTTTAAACAAAATTTTGTAAAATTTAGATATTGCAGGTTTCGATAAAATCAGTTTTTGAGTCAGCACAGAAGTACTGACTACTGGTTGGTGAATACCCTCGGGGACTAACAGTCCACCATCGGCCCAGTGGCAATAAATAAAAATATACCGATGTTATTGTTAATTTATTTGGTGCATATGTGCATTTCGACAATGTATGTATCATTAGTGCAGATCAAACCGAAATTAGAAATTTTAATTACATATCACGATGATTCCCCCCCTTTTTTTATTCAACTCAGCATGTATTTTCTATATATATAAATTCAAATTAATATGTTTGATATTTGACTTCGGTACAATAAAGCCCCTATTTACTGGCTATTCGAACAATAGCAAGTTTATGACTTCGCGGCGGGGAATAGTTGTGTCTCGGGAAACCATTAACTTGCTATTGTCCTCATAGCCAATAAATAGATGTAACATCTCAAATTTACAGAAGCCTAAAGGGGACTTCCGAATTAATATCATTAAGGGAGCCCTGCAGGGGTTTAAAATTGATCTGTGAAGATGCCTTTTTATCCTAATTAAAGGCAAAAACCAGATAAGTGTGGTACGTGATTTTAGAAATTAAGATGATTTCATAAATGGACGCCCACTACAGGACCCTTTAAAAAACATACTCTTCGATTCATGAAAAACAAAGAAAAATCCTATTTTGTACTTCTTACTACTC
>MJUU01056902.1:76618-93242 GCA_002080025.1 Modiolus philippinarum | reverse complement strand
TGTGAATTGCAAAATATATAAATTACAATCAAAGTAACCATATTTATATAAACACGATTTATTTTAATGACTATTCCGGTTACTTCTACTAAAGATTTTTATCACAATGATACAATACCTTTTCTTTTTTACCTTAAAAGTAAAAAATAAATTTAACGCCGATTAACCCTTCAAACATAGACTTGATGCATGTGGAATAAAATAATAAACAGAAAAAAAGCACATCGGTTTTATCCTTTTTGAACGTTTTACTAGGCTCTCAACTCAGGGCATATTTTGTGATTAGTAATCCACAACAGCCAAACCAGCACCTAGCACCGGCAACATTTTGTATTTAGTAATCCACAACAGCCCAGCTACACCATAGTTCCTGTTTTATCAATATAAATTGCCTCAGGTCAAATAACTATATGCCGTTGTTCTTCGAATACCACGGACAAAAACAGAACATGTTAAACAGCTTTGTCATACAATTGATCAGGATAAGAATCTCTTCCACTCATTACATCGCAATTTATTCCATACAATATTCATTCATTTAAGAAGACTATCAGTATGTGGGAAAAACACAGACACAATACAAAAAATACCGAAGTTGCATAAAAAACAGTAAATTTCGTTATGCTGTACACGTGTTTCAAGGAGTAATCTCAAGTTGTTATCTTATACAAATAAGACTTACTCTTACGTACAAATTCAGTACAGTTGATTGTCACAATCAAGTCTTCATAACTTTAGTATTTTATGAAACAAAAATCAAAGTTGATTTTATTCAACAGCGTTTTATTATAATATTCTTTTGTAACCAACAACTCTAACCATGGTAGTAGAATTTCGAAGGAACAATGGATGTGGTATAACGAACATGGCAACAACCTGAATACAGACTACCAAGACACCGGCAAATACACGTGACATCCTTAAGGCACGAGAATAAAACACAACATCGAAAACTAAGGCACAGTTACTGATATGTGTCAACTTTGGATAATCATGCCAACTACACTGAAATAAATCGAGGACTTCTAACCATAATGTTAAACGATTTTAAATGATTTACATAAAAAAAAGATTTCCAAATACATCTGTCAAAGAAAAAAAAAGATTTATGTTATCATCACAGATATAAATTTTGCAATCTCCAAAATGCCAGATATATGCAGCTCATTCAATGCCGAATTCTATACATCAATAACAAAACTAATTAATGGCATTATCTTTTTTTTATAAATATTGAGCGTTTATTTGTAGATTTGCCAGCAGAACCGGAACCAACAATCGAAGGTATTATTACCACTTTTATTATTATTTATTATATACCACATTTATAGAGAGCCTTTTTAAAAAAATCACGACGTTCAAGAGCGCTTTTCAATATAAAGGAATGTACAGTTACATTTTATAGTGTGCTAAACTAAAAAGACACAGATGAATGCATAACATATTTTGAGAAAATAAATAGAATAGTTGATCATATTCCAAAAAAAAAAAAGAAAAAAAGGGGAGGGGGGGGCTAAAACTCTGTTTTTCTAAAACTTGAAATGCAATATTGACATGTATATGGACAGTAACCTAGAGGTTGTCGGAACGACAGCTATCCACGCAATTCCTGTTTGACATCCCCTGTTTGTGTAATCTTTCCCAATATTTTTGAAATAAAACTATTGGTAGTAGTTATTTTTACAAAAAGAATTCAAGGATATATGGTTGTTAGGCAGAATTGAAAAAAAAAAATAAGTAGTGATCTTTGACATTTTCAGGGAATTTACCAAAGTTGGAACCGGAATCATAATTCTGAAATCTTACTGCAAATCTACAGACTTTGTGCAACAATTGTGCATAAAGATTTTATCAATAAATCCAAAAATGTAGGAGGAATTTGTGTCACATGCCACATGTGTCAAAATCCACATCTTTGGGCCTTTGTCAAAATCAACATCTTGGGGCTCTTGTTTGCACCAAGATAAGGACAAAAAATCCAAAAGCTTATTGCGCATTTACAGACTATATACAACAATTCTACATCAAAATTAAATCCATTTATCCATAAATGTAGGAGGAGTTTATGTCACATGCCACATGTGTAAAAATTGTCATCTCTAGGCCTCTTGTTTGCACGAAGAGCAATATCAAAAATCCAAAAGCTTATTGCGCATTTACAGACTATATGCAACAATTCTACAACAAAATTAAATCCATTTATCCATAAATGTAGGAGGAGTTTTTGTCACATGCCACATGTGTAAAAATTGTCATCTCTAGGCCTCTTGTTTGCACGAAGAGCAATATCAAAAATCCAAAAGCTTATTGCGCATTTACAGACTATATGCAACAATTCTATATCAAATCCAAAAATGTAAGAGGAGCTGAATCTCAAGAAAAGTTTGACGGACGGACAGACAGAGCGCGGGTATGACATTATCCCCGGACTTTCTACTAATAACACATTAAGCTAATTGCTTATTATACCTTGAACAATCTTTATTTCTACTTTTTCTGACGTGAAAATTTGTATTTATTGCAATATTTTTTTTTTCTTATCGGGTTCAAGTTATTTACACAGGTTAAAAGGAGGCAATAGCTTTTATTGTATTTATTCCTTTTCCTAATAAGAATTCTATACAAAGGTACAAGCTATTGATTTGAAACAAATAAATAACAAAATACTGAAGTCACTGTTAATTCATTTTCTGCATAGGTGCATTTCGACAACTTATGTCTCATCAGTGCAGATCAAACCAAAACGTTTGGAAGTCCATTAAACGAAAACGTGTAAAAGCTGATAGAGAACAAATAACCAAAATGATCTAAATAAAAAAGCCAAATTAAACTAAGGACAGAGTCATACATGAGGCGGTACTCCTTAGCTTAAAAAATTTAATTTCGATGTTGCAAGTTTCGATAAAATTGGTTTTCGTGTCAGCACCGAAGTACTGACTACTGGGTTGGTGAATATCCTCGGGGACTAACAGTCCACAAGCAGAGGCATCGGCCCAGTGGTAATAAATAACAAAAGACTGAAGTTACTGTTTACTTGTTTTGTGAATATGCGAATTTCGACAACTTATGTCTCTTCAGTGCAGATCAAACCAAAACGTTTGGAAGTTCATTAACCGAGTACGTGTAAAAGCTGAATGGTGAAAATAGAAAAGCCAAAATTTAGCTAAGGACAGAGCTACGCATGAGGGAGATACTTATGGCACGCGATAGTAACAAAAATGCGGTATACCTAGTATTTCGAACGAAAACTAGGGGTTTTCGTGCGAAATACTAGGTATACCGCACGTTAACTAGGGGTTTCCGATCGGTATACATAGTATTTCGCCGAAAACCCTAGTTTTCGTTCGAAATACTAGGTATACCGCATTTTTGTTACTATTGCGTGCCATACCGATCGGTATCGGAAATTCGAGTTTAAACCAAAAACGCTATTCATAGTTTTAGCCAATGAGAAGCGAGAAACGGAAATCGCTATTTGATATTTAACGTTCGTCCAATCAGAAACGGAAAACGGTATTCTGGGTTTAAATAAACCAATCAAAATACTCCTTAGTTTTAAACAAAATTTTGTAAAATTTAGATATTGCAGGTTTCGATAAAATCAGTTTTTGAGTCAGCACAGAAGTACTGACTACTGGTTGGTGAATACCCTCGGGGACTAACAGTCCACCATCGGCCCAGTGGCAATAAATAAAAATATACCGATGTTATTGTTAATTTATTTGGTGCATATGTGCATTTCGACAATGTATGTATCATTAGTGCAGATCAAACCGAAATTAGAAATTTTAATTACATATCACGATGATTACCCCCCCCCCCCCTTTTTTTATTCAACTCAGCATGTATTTTCTATATATATAAATTCAAATTAATATGTTTGATATTTGACTTCGGTACAATAAAGCCCCTATTTACTGGCTATTCGAACAATAGCAAGTTTATGACTTCGCGGCGGGGAATAGTTGTGTCTCGGGAAACCATTAACTTGCTATTGTCCTCATAGCCAATAAATAGATGTAACATCTCAAATTTACAGAAGCCTAAAGGGGACTTCCGAATTAATATCATTAAGGGAGCCCTGCAGGGGTTTAAAATTGATCTGTGAAGATGCCTTTTTATCCTAATTAAAGGCAAAAACCAGATAAGTGTGGTACATGATTTTCGAAATTAAGATGATTTCATAAATGGACGCCCACTACAGGACCCTTTAAAAAACATACTCTTCGATTCATGAAAAACAAAGAAAAATCCTATTTTGTACTTCTTACTACTCACTCAATCAGATAAATAGTATATATGCTTCAGTAATTGGATATTCTGAACGTCATAAAGGGCTGTTGTGGCTTAAATACTCCGAAAACTGATTTATTCACTGCCTTTATGTAGAATCCAGCAACGTCATCAGATAATAACAAGGGGTTTAAACATGCTGGTAAGGTGTTATTTTAGAGTTATCGATAGAAGAGTATTTAAGAAACAAACGGATTGAGAAAAATGAAGAAATGTGCGTCTAATGGTGGGGGATAAAAGCGTAAATAGAAACTTGAAACAAGGAAAATCAAGGGTCTTGAACCATCACAAAAATAAATCACTAACAGTTTGAACGACTGAAAGTTTACACAAGTGCTCTTATCTGTTGCTTACAAGTCTATTTTTGATAATGATGTATTTAGTTCTTCATGATAGGTGTTACGTATGCCATAATAGCTGGAGCTTCTGGACTATTTGCATCAGTATTTGCCTTTTACATGGTCTCATCTCGTATACAGCTTGCTACAAGTATATCAATAGATGTAAGTTTAATATGCATAAAAGTATTAAACTTTAAACAATTGGTTTGGCAGAATTTTTTACCTGATCGTTAGCTAGCTAAGTCCTTTAATTTCAGCTTCCGTAATAAAGATGATGTTCTTTCATTAAATAATCCTCAATTTAAGGACAAAACATCATATACCCAAATAAGTTTGAGATTGAAGAGACCAATGATACAATATCATCAGCATCTTACCTTGACCTATACGTCTACATTGACAACTCCGGACGTCTGAAAACAAAATTTACGACAAGCGTGATTTGATCTTTCCAATAATACACTTTCCGTTTATGAGCAGTTATATTCCAAACTCTCTTCCATATGGCGTCTTAATTTCATAATGCATTCGCTTTTGCTGTGTCTGTAGCTTGTACAGCGATTTCGTCAACAGAGAGAAATTACTGTCTCAAAAACTTGTACATCAATGGTACGTTCAGTCTCTGTTGCATTTATCACTACAGAAGTTAAATGATCGACACCATGATTTGACAGATCGTTACAATGTTTCTTGTTTACAGATTAATATAGTGCCACGCGTGTAGTAGATTATGCTTAGCTTTCTAGAGCACATACATCATAAACAATAGTCTAAGATATCAATGCTGGCGCTTGTGAACAGAACATATTATTCAAATGTGTATTTGGTTGTATTTCACCTTGCACCTTCCAAATACCTGAAGCTATGAAAATCAATTAAAATTGCAGACCTATTATAAACATATTTATGTACATCTTGACCGTTGCACTCAAACCAAAATCACTATGACCTTTGAACAAAGCGAATGGTTTAAAAACCTCATGGTGACTTCAAGATTTAGACCACCAATGAAAGTGTTGTTCTATTGAATGACTTTTATGCATGTATTAGTAAAATTTATGTCTCATGTCTCATGTCTCATGTACATTAACTCTATGACATTTCATCGTTTTCTTGTGTCAGGTTATTGATGCAACCTTCGCTTTTTTTCGCAAAGGAAAATGAATGTTTGTTAAGAAATTTTCAATTTTAAATAAAAAAAAATATCGTTTCAAATAAAAATGACAACAAAAGTCCGAATCGATCAAAGGGAAAGACCAGTGAGGAAAATCCGTATAACATATGACAGAATCAGGGAACACACAATCCAACACCGAACATTTTAGGCAAGCCGTCATATTCCCGACTTGGAACGGGCATTTTATAAATTAAATGGTGGGTTAAAGCAGGTTTATTGATTTAACAACCTCCCGCTTATATGACGACTAACTGTAACTTTTGTGTGCCCACATTGTGTTTAAGGTCAAAGCCATAATATTGTCAAAACATAGAATTTTTTCACACAGGTAAAATGTAATTGTCGTTCGATATACTCAAATACATTCCTTTTATTTTATTTGCATTATTTTACAGCAAGGCATTTCTAATGACGATTTTGAAGTTGCCATGACAGATGAGATCTCTTTTGAAAGCTTTGTTATGGAGCATTTAAGACTTAAAACTTGCCAAAATATTCCACCAGTTTCTCACCAAGGAATACTGCATTCTTTCAACGTACATCCCACCAGTATGTTATAACAATTATTTTAATATGTCTTGAGTGCCACTTTGAAATGATGATTTGACCGCCACACACGTGTGTTTATTGTGATTCACTAAAACAAGCAATATCCTTGTTATATATTTTTGCATTTTGCTAAGTGTGCACCAACGAGCAGTACATTTAATTTCTTTAAGTAATTTATGTTGTAATGTAATACAAGATTTAAGAACAACGGAAGCAAGGCCAAACTTTAATACTCTGTTTGCCGTCAACTTTATTTTTTGAAATGAAAAAAAAAAAACAAAAACAAAAAACAAAAACAACAACAAAAGAACAAGGAAATATGATTTTTAAATGGCACACTGTTAGAATTCAATTGAATTCAGTGAAAACCTTTTTTATGATTGCTAACCTTTTTAAGATTTCAGTTTATGTAAATCATTTTAAGTTTTTTATAGCACTTTATCTTTTTGGTAACGAGGATAAAAACGAAATAAAATGCCTTTTTTGTTTTATTATAAAATGACACAATTTCAATGCGCGAGCTGACGCCAATCATAGAAACAACTTGTCTTGGCCTAATACTGAATACTGTTAAGTCATAAAAAGAATCCAGGCTTGCCACTCTCCCCTTGTTTCGATTTTTGCAGCATCTGAAAAAATCGTTTTTGTTTCTCATTTTCAGTTATTTTCCTCAAAACTTTCAGCATTTTTCACTAAAAAAATATAAAATAAAATAAATAGAAAAAAAAACAAATAATAAAAAAAAACCAAAAAACAACAAACAAGAAAAAAATTTCGTCCTACCGTTATTAGTTTTTTTTTTTTAAACGAATCATAAGAAGCTAGGATTTTTTATAATGGCTGTACAAGTATATGTGTTAGACAAAAATATATATACGCACTTTGTAATCGCCCATGAAAGTAAAGATTATGTATTATAGTGTGTATACATTTTAATTGACTTATTAAAATAAATCACTTGTTGGAGTGATAATACATTTTTTTTAAGATTTAACAAAAATGTCATTATAGTACAATTCTTGCTGTCCAAAATTTCATTTGTTGTTATGCTAGTGTTTCAATTCTGTTGTATTAAATAGAGGATTGTCGTCTGTAGTTTACAATTTCAGTCCCTGTAGGTGGTTCCTGTTGTCTTTTTTTAAAATATAAAAATACATGTCATATTTTTCATATGTCACAAATAACAATAGAAGTGTGTTCTTTATATAACTTGATACAAAAGTATATTGAATTGAGTTTCTGCAGAAAGCAGTTGAAAATTACGAAAGATTTTGTTTCTTAATTGCATTGTAAATAAAACATCCGGATTACCGTTAACAGAAAGATGTTAAAAGCTGACAGAGAACAAACGACCAGTCCGATCTTATCGAATGACGATGAAAATTCTCCTTAGTTTTAAACACAGATTTTAAAAATTAAGAAGTTGCAAGTTTCAAAATGAAATCAAATGCTGGTTTTATGGTGATTTAATATTGATGGCCAATAATTCGACAACATATAATTTAAGTCTTTCATAGTTAGATTTTTTTAAACCATTTTCAGTCCGTTCGAGAGCTTTTGGCCTTACGTCCCCTGGGTTACTGTACAGGATAAATATTCATCGATATTTTCCAAAAATAATTTTGAGCGTTTCTCAAAAATGTGCAATTTTGATTTTATCTGCACTGAAGAGACATTAGTTGTCGAAATACGCATATGCAGAACCTAAATTCACAGTAACCTCGGTATTTTGTAATTTGCATATCTGGATAGTTTATACTTTTTTGACTGTTTTTAAGTAAAACATGTTGGTTTCAACAGTCGAACCGAAGTTCTTTGCTCCCGTAACATATACTTTTCTTTCATTAAAATTTTTGTTCTTTTTTTGTCTTCTCAAGTTTTTTTATTTTATAACTTGAATAACTTGAATAATGATTGGCAGTTTTACAGTGAAATCACATCTCGTCTTCACATTTGTCAAGTTCTGATTCACTACTTGACATTCGACTAAAAGTGAGAATTTTTTGCCGTTTAAAAAAAAAGGAACACGTTAATATGTAATACAACTTTTTTTTTCTTCTGTCAATTACTTGAATTAGCAACTTTTTTTCTAACTTGGAGTTACATTCAACAAAAAAATATATTTCTATATGCTGTAGAATGTTACACAAAATGTTACACAAAATACAGCTCATTAAAATTATTGCAGTTGGAGTTAACATATGTGCTATGGTCTCATGTTCATTTACTCCATATCCTTTCGTAAAATATTATATAACGTTTGGGTACCCAAATTGCACATCGTACCCATATTTCACCAATATGAGAAAGGGAGATTTGGAAACATACTATTCATTCAACGAAATATATCAAATGAAATTTTGTCAATTAAGTATTTAATTCTATATACTGAAATAAAAAAAATAAGCTTTTCTAAAGGGATTTGAAGTTAATACAATAAAGAACAAATCCTCGGGACTTTGTTTCCGTAGTGAAATAAAATTCGTGCGACGACTGCAAAAATATAGTTTTTCTGAACTTATGATCCTAACTCTAATTGTTATTCTTTTTATTAACAATCAAAGAAATAGATCAATCATTAAAAAATCGTAAGTGCAATTATTTCAAAGTACAAAGGTGAAAAAGGTTAAGCGTTTTCCAAGAACTAGCCCGACCTGCACTTTTGCATCGATGTCAACAAACCATCTAAAAAATGAGACAAGATAACATAATGACGGGGAATTACAGAATTCGTTATTTAAAAGAAGCTACCATTTCTGACCAAAGCTCGAATTAAGGAACTGAAACATGTGTTGTTATCTCTTAAGAAATTCATTGATAGAGTTTTGCTTCCGCAATTTTGGAAGATAAAAATCATTAACTCTTGCCTTTATATCAACAAATTGTTAGAACATTCGGAACTTAATTTGACTTAAATATTTTATCTTCTAAACACTTTTCACTAATTTCTAGCAAATTTAAACACCTCCTGACTAGTTTGTAATCGAAAGAATAATCAACATGGGACTTATTTGATCTCAGTTGGCGATTGGTCAATCATGTAAATGTCTCGTGTCATTTTATAGAAATAGTGCAACCGGATGTTGATGAAATTATCATCTGCTTCATTGTCTGTCGAAACGGTTTTTGCATTTTTTATTACTAAGATAATTTAATCTATTGATAATATGACATTTTTATCAAAAATATTATATTCAACAACCTTCTCAATGAATGGCGCAATGATACACATAGCAACGATGATAGCAACAAAATTGCGGCATACTTGAGACTGGATACATGTACTACAAAGATCGCTTTACTTCAAATAAATTGAGTAGATATTAGAGAAGCAATCTCTAACATTGTTTTCCGGTTTATTACGATAATTTCTTACATCTCCATAGTTAAATTTTCACATTTTAAAGTTCTCGGGTAAACCTCGAACTTTAAAATGTGAAAATTTAACTATCTCGATGTAAGAAATATACGTAATAAACTGGAAACAATGTTAGTGACTATATGTCATGTATATCTTCATATTTAATAGCTACAAAATAATAATGCAAATACATCGATTTTAGGTCAGAATTAAACAATTATCCATTTTGCCTAGTTTTGGCATGCAAATAATTGTTTATGTTTTAAGGGTGGTCCAAGAACAAACAAAAGCAGCAAATGAGAAACAAAGGTATTCAATGTACATGAAATTCAATTACGATGTCTGCTTTAAGTAGTAAGTGAGTAAGTTTCCTAAAGTATATTAAAGTATGTAACACATCGGCAATCGAATACCGAAGCAAGAACGAGGAAAGGAGAAATTCTAAAATCATAAATCCAAAATCACGGCAATTAACAGCAACACGAATTGAGACAGAATGACAAAGACATAACAAATAAACAAAAGTAAACAAGAACAAATAACTAATTTTTAGTAAATGGATAATTTGAGTGAAGTTCGTAGCGCGCTCATAGTACAATATTTGGAATGAAAAAAGTTCGTCACGCGTTATGACCTGATTTTTTACCATCAAATGCAAGTCATGACCAGATTTCGGGTCATTGGAGGTTGACAGCTATGATATTCAACAAACGTGCTGAAACAAAAGATGAAAAAATCTAAGAAAAAAAATCCAATTTTGCTACATTGGTGCAATTTTGGTACTCCTTGGTGCAAGTTTTTAAGAGGTTAAGACAACAATTATTAAGAGCAGTTTCGGACCAGAATTTTGATAACTATTGTAAGGTATGCAGTATGTGTATTGTCTACATGCACAATTACTCATATTTATGTATATGTAAATATATTTTTTTTGTATTGTTAACACTGTCATGAGTTAAAGCTGATTGCATCCTTCGGGCATAATGTCCACTTGTACATTGTTTAAAATTATTGAAATGTGTATAATTTGCATGTGCTGCAATGATAATTGTCATTTTTATTTTGCAAGTTTACTTCAGTAACCTATTAAAGTCAATATTTGATACTAGAAATTAAATTAATAAAAATAAGAATTTTGGACTCTAGACATTTATTAATACTGAAATTTTGAAATTGAACAAATTTTTACTTTTCCCAAATTTGGAATAACACTTGTAATATTCAGTAAATCCAGCTTCCAAGTGAATATAGAAATCGCTCCAAAGTAATGTCGTCTGCTATTTTTACATCCAGTTGAACATGTGGTCACTTTTGTAAATTGAATAATTGATCTCGGGAATAAATACTGTACGATAATCACCTTGTTCATACTGTTGACATAACTTTATTGTTGATATTATTTGTAGTAATGTTGTATCCGGTCCACTGCTAATTCATTTCTGCATACAATTTTCATTTATTTCGGAGGTCGTCTTACAACGGCCACTTCGGGCGCCTTGCTCGTCAGGCTATGATATGTAAATGTGCATTCGCATTGGACGTAACGTGTCATTCGTGCCAAGTAATGGAAATCATTTGTCGGTTAAACACAGTTTCTACACATTGACAGCGGTACTCACGCATTTATCGTAAAACCTTTAATCCATCTGGTAATGTCTATTTCATATTTGAAGCTTGTCAATTCGTTGACTTTGTAAAATCGGTCGAATTCCTAGCGGCCGACAACAACACAGTACACACATAGTTATGGCTGTTCCATTTAGTTCACCGACCACTTCAAGTTACTTCCGGGTGACTGCACATCCGTTATTTATATATTGCTATAGAAATTTGTTACGTATCGTACAAAGAATTGTATTATTAAAATAAAAAGAATTATTGTATTTTACAAATTTTCACAATTTATTAAGAAATATTGTGTTTCTAGCGAAATGATTGACTGAAATGTCCTCCAACAGTCCAGCATCCAACAATTTTCCAACTTTCCCACAAGTGACGTAAAATTTCTCCAAAAACGCTAAAAATCACCAGTCTTGCTTGAATCTTTGATTTGAACAGTTAGTGTATTTTTGCTCTTCAGAATTTTTGTCAAAATTGACTAAATTTACGTTTATTGTATTTGAAATTATTAGAGAATTAAAACAACAAAATGGGAAAGATGTTTTCTTAGTTCAAAAGTTAATTTTTTGCTTAGCGGACTCTTAGGGGCCGGTCTCCTTACTTTTGTTTACTTAAGCAGTTTGTTATGTTAATTTTTAGACTTTATTTCAAGTAATTGATAATTTTAAAGTTTACTGCTTACAAGTCTAAAAATAACTTCACAAGTATCAGAACAATATTTTGTTCAGCACTTTGTTTATTTTTTTCATAAATAGGAATAAATAGGAAAATAATTTGGCTTTAGGGCATGGCTTACACAAGGAGTGTTCGGCATTAAAAATATTCAGTAAAGAAAGGATCTATACTGAATTCAAGTGTTGATCTAGGAAGGTCCTGGATCTCACATATTTTTCATAACTGATAAGATATCAGTTAATTGACAATGTTAGAAAGGGATTTTAACATATTTCCTAAATTATTAAACTACACACTTAGTTTTAGTACAATAGTATATAGTTAAGTGCAAGACTCACCCATTTTTTGCATTTTTTGTGTGTATATTAGTCTGACCAATATTACAAAATACATGTAGTGTATCTTGATGAATAAAATAAGGTATAATGTCTGAGCAGTGGACTGGACATACAAATTTATCTAAAAGCATCTATTTACCATTGTTTTTGTCTATTGTTTGTTGATTGTTGAAACTATATTGAAACATTAATAAAATATGGAAATAGTCAAATCTTGCTAATTTAAATTAACAAGTATACAGGATAGAAGAGCTCATATATTGAGAAGGGTCTAACAGAATACCTTATACACTTCACATGTTTTGTTCATCTTACAAGAGTTGTCTCTCTTTGAGCAGTTACATGGAAATAACAGTTTACTCCTGTGGAACTTTTCAGTATAGAAACTGAACTTAGTCATACAAACTGGTATTTAATTGATTGCAATTTGTCCTTGGTTTGATTTTGGTCAATTTGAATTCTATTTTGGTACATTGTTGAGGTAAAATTTCAATTTGTCTTTTCTACACTTCAATCCCCTGCCCGCTTCAGAATTTGGCATCCTCGGCGGGATCCAATTAACAACTTTTTGGTCCAGTGATTCGAATTTGTTGAAGAAATTATTTAGAGATAATGGACAAACCCAAAACTGTGCGTAACATGGACAAGCACAGTGAGTGTAGTGACACACATGACAGGGACAAATGTAGTCAAAGAGTGACTGAGGGATATGAAACAATGTAACTGATGATGAATATATAGTTCATAATGTTCAAGAGGCAAATGAACTGACAGATTTAGAAAATGAACAAGAGACCATACACTCAGGTCTATGTCAAATGGTCAGACAAATAAAATGTTTAGTCCTAGAAAGCCCAGTTCACACAGAAGGGCATTTACAAGTAGGTACAGAGATTGTACTGAACAGGAAAACCAGTTTGAAGTACAAACACAGGGTGATTCTGGAATGTATAATTCCATGAAGACAATTGTACAGGAAATGACTGGCCAAATGATTGCAGTCATTCAGATTGCATTCCAAGGACTGACAAGGCAGTCTCAGTCTAGACATGAACCCAATGATAAAAATAATGCAATTCAAGTAAGAAAATCAAATCAAGAAATGTTAATTCTGAAAAAGTCAGAAAATGGAGACAAAATTTAGAGTCTGAACTTGATGAAACTGATAACGAGTTCAGAAGTGTGCATTCTGACACAGACAGTATTACCATATGTAAAATAACTAAGAATAGGAATAAAAAAAGGACTGCCTTTTCCAATACTAAACTGCCCCATTTTACAGGCAAAGAAAAATGTGAGGTATGGGTCAATAGATTTGAATCAGTGGCTTCATTACAAAATTGGGATGAATGTAGCAAACTTAGTGAGCTATTGACCAGACTTCAAGGAGAAGCTGGCAATTTTGCATTTGACCAGCTCAACAGTAAAACATTAAAAAATATACAAAATTAGTTAAAGAACTAAAAAATAGGTTTGGGGTGTTTGAAATTTCAAGAACATATAAAGTCCAGTTCAACAAAAGAGCACAAAAGGCAAATGAAAGCCCAGCTGATTACGCTGTTGAATTAAAGCATAGTTATGACAAGGCTTATGCCAACAGAGATGCTAAAATGAGGCAGGAAGACCTGCTGCAAAAATTCATCATGGGACTAAAAACCGTAATGCAAGAGTTCACTTGCAACTCATAAAAGACCCCAAAACAATAGAAGAAGCGGTACAAAAGGTCATAACATATAAAGAGGCTACCACAGGCAGCCAAGATGATACTGGGGCAAAATTTAAGAACGATAGGCAAATTAAAAGGGAAAAATAATCATCCCCAAAAGAAACAAAACTCTGTTCCCATTAAGTCATACAATCACCCCATTCAAAATAGGAATGGCAATAAAATTGACAAGGACCAAGACTTAATCACTGTAACAAAAAGTGAACTGCAACAAATGTTTGACAAAATGTATGAAGACAAAAAAGAAAAGTGAGGGGTTAAAAAGACCAATTATAGAAAATGTTCAAACTTTTGCAAACCCTGACCATTCTCGACTGTATAAATCTAACAGGCAATACTTTAACAATCAGAGTTAAGAACAAAGAAAAACAAACATGGGAAGAACTCCCAATATTGGATATGCTCCATTATGTTACTATTGTGGCCAACCTGGCCATTATGCAAGGAATTGTTACAGTAATCCAGATAGGCAGACGTACAAATATAACAAAATTGACCCCAAGTTCACAAGACAGACTGATACTAGTTTTGATATCAAAGATCCAAACACTCCATGAGAATACTTCGAGTTTTGTAGTCATCGCTTCCCTTGTTCCTTCGGTATTCTACTGCCGTTGTTTCCCCCTCCCAAAGTAATATTTCACAGAATCAAAAAAAAACCTGAGGGGTACTCTTAAAACTAGAGCGAGTTGACCCAAATGACCAGGTGTTAACCCATAGATTTGTTGAAAATAGTCAGTAAAAGGGAATTACTGAAAAACATGAGCCAAACAGCAGCATAGAAATTAGTGAACAGAATTTGAATTTTGGTGAAAATGACAATTTTGGGCAAAGTAGTAAACATGATGTGTTTTCCATTTCTCAGAGTGAGAAAATTGTTGTTAGTTCTAATCCCAAGTTGAGAAATGGACAATTTGAAAATAAAGTTATTGGACGACAAATACTCCAAAATGACGGATTCTAAACGAGGGATATGTCCAAGGGTCTGAGGTGAATTTCACGGTTGATACTGCAGTCCGAACAGTGTTATCGGTACATGCTTTTAATAAAATTCCTCATTTTAAGAGACCAAAATTGGCAAATTTTGCAACTTTGTCCAATGCTGATGGTAAACCCCTTAATGAGCTAGGGAAAGCCAATTTTGAAGTTATATTGGGAGATTTATGCTTCCAAACTGAAGCAATAGTTGCAAATATAGAGGATGAGGCATTACTTGGATTAGATGTTTTAATGAAATCCGAATGGGGACCTGCAGATATAAAGTTAAGGGATGGTCTTATGCTGCTTGGTGGTCATGTTATCCAATGTTAGCAAATTGGCCAAGTCAATAAGCCAGTAAGAAAAATTTTTGTGGCAGAAAATTGTGAAATACCCCAGGATGTGAAGTTTTGGAAGATGTTTTAATAGACCGATATGATGATGATTCAAGTGATAAAGTTCAAAATTGTATTTTGGTACCTTCTAAAGAATTTTCAGAAAGGTATCCACTTATTAGAGATATCCCATAAAAGTACGTAACTCGACGAGAAATACCTATCTCGACGCAACTTTACCTATGATCACGAAGCATGACAAATGGGATCCTTTATTATGCACCAAGTAAAACAAAGATGTAACATGTGCAATAACCATTTAAAGGTTGTGGTAGTTTCTATAACAGATGATTGTTTTGTGATCGATTGTTTATTGTTTTCTCTTTTTTCCAGGATAATATCTTAGGCACCTACATACAACCCCATAAATGTTACGACAGAATCAAACAGACCTTTTTGATATGTGTCATTGGTGATTATGTTTGTCGGCCACGTTATAAACTATCACATTTGTATTAGGATATTTAAACTGTTGTTGTCGGTAGAATGCAGCTCATTAAGTTTGTAAGTCTACTTTGGGAGATGCGAGGTGGGGTGTTGGATGAAACCCTTTTTTCTGAAACAAATCGTGCATAATTTTCGGAAAAGTGAGAAAAAACGGCAAATATAGTCCGGAACTCTCTTTTTTCTGGAACCAATTGACAACTCTCTTTTCGAAGACAGGACCCGGCCTTAAAATTCCAAGCGTTTGGATTGTACTAAGAAACACGTTTTATTCATTTATTTATTTAATTTTTTCATTGTTTTTATTTTTCTGATGCGATGTAAATTCAAGTAATTTCATGTGCTATTGAAGGATTAACACTGCTTGCAGACAACTATCCCCATAGCTTACCAGATGCATGGATTTTTAAGCTAATGTCGGTTACATCCTCGTTTCTCTTGTCACATTTTTTACCCTGTGATTCTTTTCTACACGTTTAAATTTACAAAAAATTATTACTTTATATTATGTAACTTCAGACCTGTCAAGTCTCACGCTTTGGGCGAGAGAGTCACGCTTTCCAACCCCAAATCACGCTCTCACGCTCATCCCCTTTAATGTCACGCTTTTTAAATTTTCGAGAAAAAAAATATATATTTCAAATAGAAAAAAGATCTTTTCAGGATAAGAAAAAAACAGAAATTCGGGGTTGTTTCATATATTCTTTCATACAAAATTTTCCATTTT
>MJUU01056902.1:41842-76404 GCA_002080025.1 Modiolus philippinarum | reverse complement strand
AAAAAAAATATATATTTCAAATAGAAAAAAGATCTTTTCAGGATAAGAAAAAAACAGAAATTCGGAGTTGTTTTATATATTCTTTCATACAAAATTTTCCATTTTCAATAAATATCTACTAAATAAAACACAATTTTCAATTGAGGTCACAGATATGAAAGCAAATTTCATTTTCTTTTCTTTTTATGACAAGAATTTTGTCTCAAATTATTTGCTATGACCACCATAAAAGCTCTCAGAATGTACCATTTTGCGTCCTCTATCAAAATAATATCAAAACACAAAATCAAAGGACCGTTATATTGAATGTTTATATTTATAATTAATGCTGCTGATTGTTTCTAAAAAGAATTCATGATACTGACAGGAATCACTGTGAAGAAAGCTACGACTGATGTCAACCATAATTAATTTCACAATAAACAATTAATCATAAGGTTTTCCTTCGATTTTCTTCTCGTAGTTTGTTTGGGGATACAAACAATCAAGCAGTATGTCTGTGTAATTAATAAAAAAATATCATTAGTTTTTTACTTTTCTTATGAAATAATACTGCGGTTTAATTCTTAGATTTCTTTTTTTTTCAAAATATACCAAAATTATAGGCAATATTACAGCGCCTGGCACCTGGATGGCTTCGTCTACAGAGGTACAAGGCGGGTCTCCAAGTGGTGGATAGGGTAATGCCTTTTCCATACGGGATAGTAAGGTCATAATACTGAAAGCCAGATCGTGAACCATCGAAGAGGAACTGTGCATGTGGAGAAACGCCAAGTTCCACGAACTATTAGTGTTGAAAGGAGAGCATTCTTCGGAGGCGGTAGATAAGGGTAAATTTCCTGCCCCTACCTATTTCTCCATTTTCTAGTGGTAATCACACGTCTTTCCCAGATTGTCCTTTCGATCTTTATTTATTTCTTCTTTTTACTTATATTTTTAATTGATTTACTTGTATTCGTTCTGATATAATTCAAATACTGCTCACCAGACGTAATAGTCTAACTTATCAATCAATTAATCCTTTTAGCGCCTCCTCCGAGTATCTTATCCTTATTCCGTCAAGGGCATCAACCAAAGAGTGACATGTAGAATTCTTTCTGAATTTTGTAAAAACATATTCTTAGAATTCATAAAAAAAAAGAATAATTGTGATTTCATGACACATAGCCAGAATGAATCATTACTGGTCTTGATCTTGACTTGATTCATGCATCAAGAATCCGTTCATCACAAACATCAACTATTGAATGATTTGAAAGGACCTTAACTTATATTTTTTCCCGGCACACTTATAAAAAAATATTACTGACTGTATAAGATTTTTTTTTCTTTAAATTTATCATTGTCTTTCTTAAGTAAAATATAACTTACTGAATTTTATATCTCTTTTTCTCCTAAGCTGGATTATTTTATTCTCAAAATAATGTGTTTTAAATATATAATTATCAAAAAGCTGCTTCCACTGCTAGCGCTTCAGTTTTGTGGCGTTTTTGTTCATTTTTTGTTTATTTGTTTTGTCTTTGTCATGCTGTCCGAATTCGTATTGGCCAAGGTCGGTGGTTTTCTCCGGCTCACTCCGCCAGTAAAACTGACAGTCATGAAAGTGACGTTAAACACTTTATCAATCAATCGATCAATTCGTGTTTGATATGAAATTTTGATTATGGATTTTCCCTTTCATAATTTTTGCTTCGATGCTCGTTTACCGTTGTATGCCTTGAAAGAAAAGTTAAAAAGAGATTGCTCTTGTCGATTTCGGCATGACCATGTAGCATTAAAAGATCTTCTCTCATTGCCGAAAAGGGTACTTATTAATAAATGTCAAGAATCGATTCAAAACAATAATCAAGAATATGTCGTAGATTCAGTCAAATAAATTATCGATCTACATCTTCATGGTCTGGTTAAGGTCATTGTCACCCAGATAAGTATGTCGTACGTATGACCAGCTTTGACGAGAGGGATACGAGCTATATTTAACGGCTGTTAAAGTGTTAAAGTTTGCTGTAAAAATAGATTGCTTTTTATTTTATATTGAGTCAGGTATACTGTACATTTGGAATGAAAACTTGCCACCATAGATTTTTTTCAATACTACAAAAATAAACGGCCCCTATACGTTCGTCAACCGTTACGTACTTTTCTGGGATATTTCTACTATGGCACCAAGTTTGGTTGACATAACTACTTATGTAACATGTAAAGCTAGGATAATGAACCCTTATTATAACACATGTAAACTATATCAAGATGCTGCTATTGGTTCAGCTGAGGTTATAGATGGTGAACCCATCATGTTATTAGAATGTGAAACCGAGACAAATAAACAAAATAATATCAGGAGACTGAAGTTTAAAAACCTAAAATTAGTTAATTGGGAAACCAATGAAGGGATCGTAGGAAGCTTAGGTAAAAAGGGAACCACTGATGGGGGGGGGGAGACTGAAAACATTACACCTCATTTACTTGACCTATTCAGTAAAATTGCATCAGGACATTCAGAAGTAGAAAAATCTGAAAAAGCAAAACTACTTGTAAAGTTTTCAGATACTTTCTCCAAAGATGAATCTGATTTAGGTAGAACAAACCTAATAGAATAAAGTATTGAGACCGGATTGGCGAGACCAATAACACAACCCCCAAGAAGAGTCCCTATGGCCTATGTAAATGAGGAAAAGAAATTGATTGAACAAATGACCAAACAGGGGATAATTCAGAAATCCACCTCACCATGGTCTAGCCCACTTGTATTAGTTTTAAAGAAAAATGGGAAGATACGTCCATGTTTGGACTATCGTGCTTTAAATGCAGTGACTGAAAAAGATGCATGGCCCCTCCCTAGAATTCAGGATTGTTTAGACACCATTGCTGGTGCTGCAATTTTTAGTACTTTTGACCTAACTAGCGGTTTTAATCAGATTCACGTTCGGAAACAGGATATACATAAAACTGCCTTTGTGACAAAGTATGGGTTGTATGAATTTGTCACTTTACCATTTGGCTTGACCAATGGTCCCCCTTGTTGTCAAAGACTCATGGAACTAGTGCTCCATGGCCTTCAATGGCAGATTTTATTGATATATTTTGATGATATTATTTTGTTCTCATCAAATTTTACTGAACATGTTGAAATATTATATATTGTTCTTGAAAGGATACGGGATGCTGGTCTCAAATTAAAACCTGAAAATGTAGTATTTTTAAAACTGAAGCAACTTCCTGGGACATGTAGTCAGTGAAAAGGGTATTCAACCAGATCCCCACAACATCTCAAAGATATTAGAATGCCCTGTCCGAAAATCAGTCAAAGATGTAAGACATATACTAGGATTGGGGGTATATTACAGAAAGAACATTAAAAGTTTTTCTGAATTGACCAAACCCTTGACAGAGTTAACAAAGAAGTCAACAAATTTTATATGGTCTGAAAATTGCCAAAAAACATTTGAAAATTTAAAACAACATTTTGTTAGCCCAGGTATACTTGCTTACACCAAGGATGAGGGAGAATATATCCTCGATACAGATGCAAGCGATGATGCCATAGGTACTACAACAAGTACAAGGTGGAGTCGTAAAAGTAATAGCCTATGGGAGCCGTGCACTAAATAAAGCAGAACGGAATTGATGTATAACTGACAAAGAGTTACTTGCAGTTAGGTACTTTGTCGAAAAATATCGACAATACTTATTAGGGAAAACATGGGAATGCTGACTTTATGTCAAGATGTACTAATCCGACAGCATATGACTGTTCTGTAAATGATAATAAAGAATACTTGAAATGTGGGCCTTGTAAAAAGTGCACAAAATACCTTAGATATGTTAAGTTCTTGGATACATCTACTAAAAACAGATCAAGAAAATAGCTCTAAAACTAAGCTCAATGTAGTTAAAACTAGAAATACATCTGCACAAGAAAATGATTATTGTGTATGGAACATGGGTCATACTATTGATGAATTGAAAGATTTACCAAATAGGGATCAACATGTAGAGCCTGTTCACAGATGGAAAATTTCCGACAAAAAGCCACCAGAAACTGTCCTTCAAAATAAAAGCCCAGCCACCAGACATTATTGTCATCTTTGGGATAGGTTAGTTAAAAAAGGTGGAATTTTATTTAGAGAGTTCAAAAAAGCAAAATGACACTGGATGTTATTTACAATTTATGACCCCAGAAAAATTAAATTGCGGTTTAAGTATACTGAAGTGGGTGTCTATCAATTTGGATGAATCGAATCAAATATTCATCTCCGGATTTTCTCCGAAATTTGCATACTGATATCAATACGTGTGCACAATTTCATTTCCGCACTTCCACGCAAATTCCGAGAATAAAACCCCAAAGTTCGTGGAGTCTGCTACAATACTGGCTTTATTTTTAGAAATGAAATCAAATTTACCTATATACGTCATGATTACAACTTAGGGTCAGAGGCCCATTAAGGTAATCGTAATTTGATTTTTGTCTATAGTTTGTTTTATTGTTTTAAATGGAACAGTAAACATTCCATTACCGTTCCAAATAAATATTTAGATACAGAAATCTTGAAACATTCCCATTAATTCGTATAATTTTATCATAATGGGGTACATTGATCCTTGTGAGTGCCTTGGCAGTGTTAGTAAATAACATTTACCGCCAAATAATGAACACAATGGAAGATACCACCCTCACTTATACCTTGGTTGCGGGATATCATTTTGGATCTTTGAAATATACATCTTTGAAATTAATTATTTCACATCTCCCCTTCAAAATTAATACAGAAATTATGTTCGCCCCGGTAATTTTTTGCCTTTTAATAATATTTTATTGTCGCCAGGTTAATATTAGTGTGGTCGCAGTGAAGACATTTCACAATAACTCTAAACAATTGAACATGCAATAGCAGACAAATTGTTAACTTTTATTTCGTAAATGTTTTTGTTTTACTAAATGCATCGTTTTTTGTGATTTATATACCCGATCAAGCTAAATATCCAGCGGTTACTATGCATCATCAACAGACATTCCGTTATTTTTGTTAAAATATTTTCGTTTGTAATCCAATTCCAAATGCACACATGGGACTAATTTTAGTCCAAGTACACACTATCTTCCAGTATTAAATTTTAAAATTTCTTCTTTAAGGAATGAGTAAAAAAAGTCATTGTGAATCTAAAAAAAATCGGAAAAAATAAATAAGGGATATTTTTCTGTAAAATTTGTGTATTCTGTTTGTCACATTTTCCAAAAGAAAAGTAATTATAAATAGTGCATCATTCCGAATTTTTTATTTTAACAATGCTTGTGATTGATGATTCAGTTGATTTAGTAATGAACTTTATTATTGGAAAAATTAAAAAAANACACAAGTCAAATGTTTTAAATATTAAACTCTGTTTTGATTATTAACTATTCCGCTGGTTCATTCATACTAAACTATTACGGACTTTTTAAGGAAATGTAACTCTGTCAGTCAGATGCGAACTGGTTAACGTGAATTGCACTGGTACCTGTGTATTATTTGACGAGTAAACGATAGTGATTGTCATGGTATATTTTATCATTTATATCATTTGTATTTTGAAAATAATATTTTGAAATTAGGTTAATAAAATGTAACAAATATAAGAATAATCTATATAAAGCGTTATTATACAATGATAATTGGGACTACATGTAACAAAAAGCGAATGCTTCAAACAAGGACTTGTATACGTCTGAGACTAATATTACATGTTATATTAGTCCCAGTATACGTCCTTGCTTCAAAATACAATTTATCATAGTCGTTGACTACACAACACACAAATTTGTTACACATGTGATGTATACATCACCATCAGGTCATTTCTTACGTAATTTAGCCACAGGTATCACAGGTGAAAATTGTTTATTGCCACAATCAACATCAGGAATGGCTGTCAAAGGGTCATAAAATAATTGAACCATAAACAGTCTGCTCTATTCAAATTTGATTTTTTTTAGATTTTTTTTTGTAATTCAAACAATAATAAATTGTTCATTTTTAAAAGTAGTTGTATTTCAAAATATTGACAAACAAAATAATATGAATCACAATTAATGTTGTTGGGTCATCACAATCTAGCTGCCGCCATATTGCCTATTGTCTGGTATAGAATCAGTGAAAATGGACGATTTTCAAATCGATTTTGACGAGATAGGATCTTTATCTTAAGTGAAAACAAATGTCTGTGGTGAAAAGAATTACACTGACTGATAGCCTATTTTATCTATTTTCACCACATAGTTGTACAAATTAGAAAAGTGTATTAGTTCTCGCGCAATTTTTCCATTTTCTGTTAAAATTCGTTTGAGATTATGTCCTGAGGTTTATATTTTAAGACAGGTAAACATCCCTAATCACAAAATTTAATGTTTTTCATACATATTTTTTCTTCATTTCATCTGGGACTAATATAACAGTTATATTATTCCCAGATTTCATTTCTTTGTAATCAAATAAAAAAAAATATTAAACTTAAATAAAACAGTTTTGTTTAAAAATTTGTTGATTTTTTTACACATTCTGCCTGTTAAATTAAAGAGTAGCTTGCATATTTCAAAGGTAGTCTTGTATATTGGGACAACATAGAGTATATTCAGAGAAAAGGTTAATAACTTGTTTATTGAGATAGTAACACCTGGCATTATACGTACCATTTCAGGTTTTGTAAGTACTCTGTGAAATATCAATATTTTGATGTGCTATAAGATTTACTTGAAGCCGTATATATAGTCCTATCATTTTTTTAATAATACACAAATTAAAAAAAAATACCAAACTTTAATTTAAACTTTTTAAAATGTAGATGAAACGAGTTCATGTCTGGAAATGAGAAAAGCTAGGAAGTGTTTCTCTTTTCAATAAATTATCAGTATAAGTAATGATCAGTAATGTACTGTCTGTGGTACTCGTCTACCCCTTAATGGAGGACCTAGGACCTATCGTAATCAGGGGAAGTAACCAAAATTTACTGATTTCTGAAAACGTCTATATATTCGGCTGGAAAAGAAACGAATGGACATTTCCGAATTTGTTTTTTTTTTAAATCAAATGACAGTTTTGAATGATTTCATTATCTAAAATGATACATTTTGTCAACATACATAAGATTTTTAATACAAACAACAGTGCATGCACTATTTTGTTGACGTCACAGCAGCACTTGATCGACAAATATATTGACAAAAACTTGGTTTTCTTCATTTATTCGTACAGGAGACGCTGTTGTAATCAAAAGACTGCCTTTACTTGTACTGTGTCATGTCAGAACAAGTTCGTAGAACTAGCACACATGAATACATCTCCATGCTCCGCTAGAACCCGGTTTCCTATCGGTTGCCTATTCGATTTTCGCACTTTATCTCTCCCTAGTGACTTGTTATTTGTTGTTTTTGTTATCTAGTGTAAGAAATGAGTTCGTAGATGTGAAAGCACTGCACTAGCACATGGCTACGTCTCCATGCTCCGCTAGAACCCTGTTACCTACACGTTGCCTATTCTATTTTCGCAAGTTATCTCCTTCTAGTGACTTGTTATTTGTTGGTTTTTGTTATTAACATGAATTCTCTGGAAGCACCAGAATCACTTGGAAATGGCATGTCACGGATGTAGCTGATTTTCATTTTATAAGTTGAAAGTAAACACATAAGTCACAAAAATAATGATAATTTGTATTTATTGACCGTCGTTGCCATGGTAACCACGACAGCGATTTTGTGGCATTAAAAATCCTACAATATACACTTTTCAAATCCTTTTTTTTCAGGAATATGAATGCATTTCATATTTTACTTTTTATTAGATTAATTTAGAGCATTACTGACCATTTTAAAAACAGTTCGTCACTTTTCAGTATCAGTTTTCAGGAAAGGCACCAACTGCATATACTTAATAGTAACATTGTCTTACACACCTAGGTTACTTGTTCAAAGAAATATAAAAATTTCGGTTGGGTAAGAAAAAGTATCCTAGAAGATCAATGTCAAAGTTGGCCAATTCTATGAAAACTTTATTTCTATGTAATTACCACTTACCTGACCCTTGATGTCAATACTGTTCCTGATATACACCTTTAAGGCTCAGTTTAACATGTAATAACCTTGGAATGATTTCAAGGTCATTTACCTTGTTTTCAAGGTCACTTAGAAAAACGATTTGTTAATTGATTCTTTTCGAAAGCTCAATTTTTATTTGACCTTGACAATAAGAACATTGACCTTGAAATTATTTCAAGATTATGATAAGTTTGAAGGATATCTAATCTGAGATATGATGAATGGTTATTTCATCTAAGCTCCTAAAAACACTTAATTCATAGATATATCCTTCTCTACAGAAATGGCCATTTTTGTCTTGTTTCCTTCGTGACAGCCTTTAACTTGGCATTCATTTTCTAAGACGCCAGTTATTACCCCACTGAGGTTTTTATATGTTTTGAAAAACTAACCTAGCTCTATAAGATAATTGTTCTGTTGAGTATATGCAGTTGAAGCTGAAAAGTGGCAAAATTTGCATATTTTTGTCAAAAATTTGCCATAAAAAAGGCCAATTTCTTGAAATATTTGTTAGCCTCGTTCTGAAACTGTGTCAGAGATGGTCAATAATGCTCTACATTAACTTCATACAAAATTTTATCTGATATGCACTTATCTTCATTGGAAATATTTTGGGCTTAAAAAGTGCCTATTCCCATGTTTTTGAAATGACCAAAAATGGACACCATCATTACCATGGCAACGGAGGTCAATAAAAATAAATTAGCATTATTTTTGTGATTTATAGGTTAGTACCGAAATGAATATCAGGTAAATCTGCAGCATGCCGTTTCTCAACCTATATGAAAATTGTTCGGTCCCTACAGAGAATCCGTGTTAAGTGTAAGAAATGAGTTGATGGAGATAAAACTGTAATTTTTCCAGAAAGGTCCAATGTTAAACTATGGTCAGTGCTGGCGGCCATATTTTCTTATCAGAACAAAATGAGCAATCTTTGTTGAGGGTCTTTAATACATCCTTCTTGTATAGTTTGGTTAAATTTGCTTCAGTGGTTTCAGAGGAGAATATGAAAATGTGATTTTCCCATAGGGTCCAATGTTGAACTATGTTCCGTGCTGGTAGCTATGTTTTTTGTCAGACTGGAACGACACGAGCAATCTTTGTTAATAGTCATTAGAACATCATTCCTGTAAAGTTTGGCTGAATTTGCTTCAGCAGTTTCTGAGAAGAATATTAAAATGTGATTTTTCCCTTGGGGTCCAATGTTAAGCATAAGTTCGACGCTGGCGGCAATGTTCTTTGTCCGACTGGAACGAAACGATCATTCTTTGCAAAGGACCTTTGATACATCATTCCTGTAAAGTTTGGTTGAATTTGCTATGGAAGTTTCAGAGGAGAAGATGAAAATGTGATTTTTCCCGTAGGGTCCAATTTTAAACTAAGTTCCGTTATCGCCATGTTTTAATGGATCAGAACGAAATGAGCAATCTTTGTTAAGGACCTTTTGTGAATCATTCCTGTAAAGTTTGTTTGAATTTTCTTCAGAGGTTTCAGAATAGAAGAAGAAAATATGATTTTCCCATAGGGTCCAATGTTAAACTATGTTCCGTCCTGGCGGCAATGTTTTTTTATCGGATCGGAAGAAAAATGAGCAATCTTTGTTAAGGACCTTTAGTACATCATCCCTATAAAATTTAATTTGCTTGCATTTGCTTCAGCTGTTTCAGAGTAGATGAAAATGAGATTTTTCCCATATGATCCAATGTTAAAGCTAGTTTCTTTGTAAAGAACCTTCTATACATCATTCCTGTAAAGTTTGGTTGAATTTGCTTCAGTGGTTTCAGAGTAGATGAATGTTATTTTCCCATAGGGTTCAATGTTAAATATGTTCCGTGCTGGCGGCCATGTTTTTGTATCGGACCGGAACGAAATAACCAAGGACCTTTAGTACATCATTCCTGTAAACAATGGTTGAATTTACATTAGCCGTTTCAGAGGAGATGAAAATGTGATTTTTCCCATAGGGTCCAATGTTAAACCTGAGTTCCGCGCTGCCGGCTATGTTTTTTTGTGGGATCGGAACGAAATGAGCAATCCTTGCAAACGACCTTCTTTACATCATTCGTCTTAAGTTTGGTTGAATTTGCTTCAGTAGTTTCAGAGGAGAAGATAAAACTTTGATTTTCCCATAGGTCAATTGTTACGAATTCCAGTATTTCTATTCTTCGGTTGAATAGTTTTGATTCGCTAACAATTGGAAAAGACAACTGTGTTTGTAAAAATTTAAATATACGATGAAAGAGGCTTGGCCATTTACCCGCGGATTTATTTCCTTCAGCAGACTAATTTTGCTAATGCATTAAATCTAAACTTCTTTACTAGATCATCTGCTGACAGTCCAGGTAAATTTTAAGGAAGTCTTTCAGTATCACCAACTGTCCGACACAGTCGTAAGCAGACAAAGTAAAATTTTGTCAATGACTGTCAGTGTCGATAGGAGTCTCTAACAAACAAATACAGCATATTTTACAGTCTTTTTCAGTCTTTGGCAGTCAGTGACAGTCGAAAAATGACTGCCACTGGTAAGGACAGTCATGTTTTGGTTCATAGTGCATATATCAATAACAAAATTAGCGATAAAAACACTATTAGTAATTTGCTTTGCTCGGATGGATTTCTCAACTCGCATTGCACCGTGCTATCGCACCCGATGCAATACAAACTGAGACTAATTTACTCGCAAAACAAATTACTTATACTATACCAATATCCCAACAACTAAAACAATACTTACAAAAATCGTTTTCATGTTTTCATTTCTCTTCCCAAAAAATGTTATTCTCTTCGCAGCAGGAAATTGAATTTGTAGAATGGGTAGCAGCTTCTATATAAGTACGCAAAATAGCAAAATGATGATGTTACTTTAAATTTATTTTCTGCATATAGCCATCTCGATAACTCAAATCAAAACATTTGGAAGACTATGAAAATGTTGACAAAATCAACAAATAACATATGCGAGAACTACGTGTATACTTGTTTTGTAAGTAAAATAATACTGAATATACAAAGAGTATTACATCTTTAACTATAACATTGGCTGTTTTTGAGGCCAAAGTTCCAGGAAATTCTAATGTGTAAAAAGTCAATAAACTTGGCACTTGGCCATTGTTCACTTAAACAAAGAAAATAACTAGGCCAAACAATTTACCTTACATCAAGGCCTTACAAAATAAACAATGCATATTATTCATTTAAGAATATTTTACTTTATTTAAATACAGTTCAGAAAGTATATAAGAAAGACTTATATTTCTCTTTCATAACATACATATTTGTTGATCTCTGAAAGTAAGAAGGAATAACTTAAGTAATGCATATTTTTAATACAAAATGGCCTATACCTTGTAAAAAATTAAGGAAAACCTCTTACGTAACTATACTCTTATCAAATACCACAAAGCGAACAAGAAAGTAATGAAATATGCATGATGTGCATATATGTTTGCATTATCATACTTTTGTCTCGTAATTTAATGCAATATGAACTGATGAACTGTTGATTTTCACTCAATATTCTTGGTGATTATGCGTTCAAGTAAATGGCACTAGCTTGGGGACTATGGAGGGGTATTTCCGCCACCAGAGAAATTCTATGCTGTAAATCTCATCTTTTATTTTTATTGTTTTCACTTTCCTTATCCATTGTTCTGCATTTCCCATATTCTATATTGTAGATATTATAATATCAATTTATCATATTTTATATTCTTTCTTTCAATGTTCCTATTTCATCCGTACTTCTGCAGTCTTTTATATTTTATTGTTTCTAAAAGCTCAATTTGTTATNTTTTATGTTCTTTCTTTAAATGTTCCCATTTCTATGCTTTGTTCATTAAGTTCTAAATTCTTCTTTCACGACATTATATCTACCGTGTTAATTTCGAAAAAATTCATGTTTTATAATTTGAAAGAGAAATGTTAAAGTAAGTATTCATTGTTCACCATTCTTTCGTTTATATTTAACGTTTGTCTAAATTATTTTCGTGCAATTTTTGTTTTAATATGCTTTAAATAAACGTGGCGAAAAAAAAACACATATGACTGAATTATGACAACAGATGGCGCGAGTGTTTCTGTGACAGCTTTTCATCCTCCAGTAGATTCGTCCACGAACGGGCCATTATAGGGACATTATATAGAAATAAAGATGAAGGGATTAAGAGTGAATGTACATGTGACAAAAACGCACACGATACGTAGAAAACTATTTATATGTATTTCAAAGACAATTTTTTATAATATGCCACAAAATGTCATTTTTAAGACCTGAAATAAAAAAGCATTTCCATTTAAGTGAGAGTGAAGCGGGGAAAACTTGAAGGGGATCGTTCATGATTGGAAGCGGTAATAGACTTTACTGAAAACTGCTTAATCCCAACAACGGGGATGGCGCGGGAAACACTGATAAAATCAACTTGAATCGGGAAACACTGATAAAATCAACTTGAATTGGGAAACAGGATTTTTTAAGAGTCTTTGTTAAATCTTCGCCGTAAAACGGGAAAGTTGAGAAAAAATGTGGGATTTTGGGAAAGGGTTCCCATTGTGAGCTCCTTTATACAGCACCAAAAGTTTTATAAGCCTGATAGAAAAAACTCCCATTTTGTACGATGTTGAACGAAATTTTCATGCTACCCAGTAAGGAATTTTTTAATAATAGAGGGGGAAGACGAGACCAACATGATTTTCTTCCGAATTTCCCATTTTTAACCTCGGAAAATCGGATAACCCAGCTCTCTGAGAGCTCAAAGCTGAAGCCCAGAGCCCAGCGGGTGGGACCCGAAGCCATAGCAGTGCGGAGCCCGGAAACATAGAGTAAGAGCCCAGTGCCCTTTTGTTGGAGCCCGGAACCCTAGTGTTGGAGCCCAGATCCCTAGTGCTGGAGATCAGAGCGCTAGTGTTGGAGCCCGAAGCCCTTGTGTTGGAGCCGGGAGGCAACAAAGAATGAAATATTAATATCGAGAAGGACCAATTGAAAAATATATTAATTATATATAAATATACAAATAAATAAATGGATTTTACAAACTCAAAATGTGGGCCTTTATATTTTCCGTATAAGTCATGATCTATAGTTCATTACAACCCTAAGGTGAAAACCAACAATCGAATGTTTCGATTTTTTAAAAAATATTTGTTCTATGAAAATTTATTTAAAAAAATCATTTTCATAACTTCAAATTCTCCAAAACATATCAATGATGTCATATGTATATTAATAGGCGTTGTTGGCATTGATGGTATCGTTTGGCTTTTTATCAAACTCAAAATGTAAGTTTTTATTTTTTCAATGAAAATAAATATCTTCGGGTGAAAACGAACAATCTATTGTTTCGGCTTTGTAAAAATATATGTGCTATGAGACGTTATTTACAGAAATCATTTTTCATTAATTCAAAATTCTCCCAACAAAATCAATGATGTCATATTTATTTTTAAGTCTTCGATGGCACACATCCAGGGGTTTTGATGGTTCTGATGGCACACACCCGGGGGTTTTGTTGGTTTGATGGCACACATCCGGGGTTTATGTTGGTTTAATAATAATATCATATCTATTAATAGCATATTTATCAGGCGATGAATTATTAGCCAATCAACTGTTTCTTATATTTAGAAAGGAATATAGTATTAGGAAAGCGTATGACATAGTCATCACAGTTTTAACCCTAGAACAGTCGTAAATATTGACGGAATAGTTAAATTGCATAAATTCATTTATAAATTATCGTGCTTTTATGGAATTACGATGTAACAATTTGGATTTATATGTTGTGTGTTAATATACGTAAATTTCAAGTACACGTGTACTTGAATTGATCTTTTATATACTATGCAGATGTTATACATTGGCAACGGATTTAACTCGTGTGACCTATTTACCCGATGAAAGTTATTATGTGATAATGTTTGAACTGTTACGTAACTTGAAGCGTGAAGTAAATGTATTTATCGTATGTTTATAGAAAATAACAGTAAAGCTTAACCCCTTGATAATACTGTCGATTTTCTATATTTAGTCCAACTATCTTCAATTTGTTTACAACCGTGTGATACGACTTTTGTTATCAACTGCTTCCGGTTTATATCACACGCTTAATCCGTAACATTTTCGAAATAGATTTTACGCTACACAAAACTGTTTTTTAATTATCTTTTGTAATAAATATTTTTATTTTTTTTCATATTTGAAACATTATCCGAATTTTTTACTGTCATCCATGTGCACAAACAAAATGTGGTCTTCAAAAATTCAATGTTTTAAGGTTTGAACTCAAAATTGCGATTCCTGAAATTAAACTTTTGAGTCGGAGATGCATTTCTAGTTTGAAACATGATAAAAAAAATCAAAACATGCAATTTTTCATATCAGACCCATTATCAACCCATGGTCAAAATCATCCCTCGAGCCTGTCGGCTCTCGGGCTGATCTGCTGACCTAGGGCTGATAATGGGTCTGATATGAAAAATGGCATGTTATAATCTATATGTATTCTTCCATTGGAAGATTTTCAGTAACTGACGAACCGTCCGTAATCAATAAAGCACGTAACTTAATTAAACCATGTGAAGGAAACAAAATGACTATATATTCATTGCTTGGTGTAGTAAACGACAAACAGAACATTAGAATGTCAAATACGTTCGATCCGGTCTTTAACGTGGATCAGCCAGTGGTAATCGGACACATTTCATAGTTCCTGTTTTTTCTCATATTGACTTTTCTTGTTTTATGAATTTCCAAAAAGAAAATTTTCAGAGTTGTTTTTCAATGCGATTTAAATTTCTAAAGCTAATGCATGAAACTTTGCTTGTCATCTCCTTGTGTCTCATTATGGGGCCAAAAGTAATCATAGCGGCGCTTGATTTAAGAAAAATAAAACAAAGCATATTTTCTGTTGCCCTGCTAATTTTTATACCACGGGTAAAGCGACAACTAAAAAAATCGTCGAATAGACTTACTTTTAATTTTAAATGAAGAAAAGCTGACAGATGAGAACATACATTTTTCGTTTGCAATTAATCCCTTTGTTGTAACTATTTCTTGTTGCGTCATTCAAAAGTAGGTGAGAACCGGACCGTCAATCCAAAACGAACAATCCAAGGACAATGGCAACATCAGTAACAAAAAAGTGGGAAAAAAACAGAGACACAACATGGGTACGACACAGAAAAGAAAAATGAAGACACAAACACACAAAGATGAACAACATGGACCCAATAAAAAACCATGGGTGATATCAGGTGCACCGGTAGAGTTAGCATCTCCTGCTTCTTATAAGACACCCGCCGTGTTGAACATGTCAAATCCGGTAGTAAAGTCAAATCCGGTAGAGGAAACAACAATTAAGCTTTAGAGGGAAAGATCTGTTGTCATCTTGGAAACATATATCCCGTAGCGGTCCACAAGATGGCGATGTCGACCGTAAATCTTCTGGAGGGATGACTTAAACTTTTGGGTAACATAAATCAGCTGTCATGTTCACTTGCATAATTTCATTGTGCATAATAACATTTTTAATTAAAATAATCACATAAATAGCCGCATCAAGTAATGACAATAATATAAATTTATAACTGACTTGAAGGCACGGTACTGGAATCGACCTTGTCTTTACCTACAGGAACGAGTATGTACACCGTCTTGGGTCAAGTTCTAAATATCAAAAAGAGGAAAGTTCAAATCTTAAAAAAATGCAGTTGCTGTAGTTCACGAGGATTTTCTCTCGTTTTCCTGCAATTCCTGCATCATGCGCAACATAAATTGTGCATCCCCTAGCTGTCACGATTTAATGTGCACACCTTACTGACATCCTCTTATTTAAAATATTAACCATTAAAAAATTTACAAATTAAATTTTTGTATGCAGTATCAATAAAATTATGATCTTATTGGCCCCTCAAAGCCTACATCGTCAGCCTAGAAATCTTCAGCTTACAAATCTTAAGTCTACGTGCAGGGGTCCTGGGTATAAAAAAATCCTGTTCATTTTTTTAAATGTAAACACTACACCACTCTATGACATCTAATTGTCAAATTTTACTGAGGTGTTGCTGTTCATAAACTTAATATTATTTTATTGTCTTATCATGAGATTCATACAGATGAAGAACAACAATGAAAAAGTTGTTCCATTTGCCTAATCTTACTATGTATTTATAGGGATTTTGTCCCATGTACATTTACTCCATATCCCTTTATGTTGCTATTTGGACTCTTGGTAAAATGCGAAGAGATTTTATTCCGTAAAGACAAGATAGAAGATCTGAATTCTTTACAGCCATTACAGGTAAGCATGTAGGATCAAAGTTTGCGAACTTTCTACCTTTGTTAGATCAGCCTAAGAATGTGTATTGATCCATGTAGTTAAATGTCCAACATGCCTAAAGCAAAATTGACACCTTGATGAAGGGATTATAGACCTTTTCATAATTTAATTGCATGATTACAATGTTACCTTTGTAAATTGGTTTGTGAGAAATAAAGTTATCTTATTTATTTCTGGGTGAAAATTATAATTCTGAGTTATTTATATATAGTGATAAAGGTGTCAGTCTGTCTGTCCTTTAAAAACTCTTTAGAGTTTGGGTTGTTTGTTATATTTACATGCAACCTCAAATAAATCTTATCAAGTTATAATTATTATTACTTATTGTCGGTCTGTTTGTTAGTCACAATTTTATGCAGTTTTTATATGGATGTAAGTTTTCATATTTGGTTCTATAGCTGCTAAATGACTAGATATAATTTGCCTCTCCTGGTCTGTAGTGCTATTATTTATTGTATACAAATTCTTTTGGTTCATGATTCAGTGATCTTGACTATTTTAAAGAATATTTGCCACCGTTGATTTCTAATATTTATAATAGCTATAATGGGGATACAGTACTTAGATTCATACATTGTACTTGTTTGCAAGCTAAGGAAAACATATTTGCATGAAGTAAAATATGCTTACTAATATGGTTGTCTTTCTGATACAATCTGGAATAGTCTATAATTTACCTGGAGGTGTGACTCTCAAGCTTGACTGACCAGAGTCATTTTAATATGGTTTCTGATTGGACAGCTGAGTTTGTTATTCAAAGCAATACACATTCATAGGTAAACCAAACAATGAACCCAACTTAGCTAGGTAATTTGTTTACAACATGCTAAGCCGAATCAGCTGTAAACGTAATGGGCTACGCTATCATGAAGATCATGAGATACGGAATCATGAAGAATATCTTGTAAATATCCCCTATTACTTAAAGAATGTAATTTACGTCCCAGTTTTATGGATTTTTTACGACCCACTGCACAAAAAGTACAATGCTGTTTTGGCAGAATGCTGCTAAAAGAGCCAATTAGAAATATTTCAAAAGGGTCTAATCTAGTTCAGAAAGCATATTGCAAACAAACTTGGGAGATAATGGTTATCAAATGGTCACATTGACAAAAATCATGACAAAGTCTAACCAGAAACAGACAATAAAGTTAACTTAAATGTGTCTAGACTTCCATAGCTCTTTACAAACATCAACATAATATATGAAATAACTAGATATGCATCGAAATTACTTTAAAGTAGTCATTTTCAGTATATTTAGAAGTTTTAAGTTCGGGGATAATGTTATACCCTCCGTCTGTCCGTCACACTTTTCTTGTGACTCAAACTCCTCCTACATTTTTGGATTTAGGGTTTTAATTTTGTTGTAGAATTGATGCATATAGTCTGTAGATGCGCAATCAGCTTTCGGATTTTCGATATTGGTCTTTCTGCAAACAAGAGGCTCCATGATGTCAATTTTAACAAAGACCAAAAGATTTGGATTTTGACACATGTGGCATGTGACGCAAACTCCTCCTACATTTTGGGATTTGGGTATTAAATCTTTATGCAGAGTTGTTGCATATAGTCTACAGATTTGCAATAAGCTTTTGGAATTTTGATTCCGGTTCCAGCTTTGGTAAATATCCTGAAAATGTCAAAGACACAATTTTTTTTTAATTTTTGGCATATTATCTTATATTCTGACAAGTGTTTGGTAGAAAAAAATTCTGATAACTTAGGATTCTGAAAGGGGGTTCCAATTTTGGTAAATTTCCTGAAAGTCTCAAAGACCACTTATTTTTTTGGAATTCTATCTAGCAACTGTACTTAAAATATTTATGTTATATGACAAACATTTTCATCAATTGGATTTCAAAAATATTTGATTCCAATTTTGGTAAATTCCTGAAAGTCTTAAAGACCACTTATTTTTGGAATTCTACCCAGAAACCATACTTAAATTGTTTGTGTAGTTTAGGACAAACATTTTCTTCAATTGGATTTCAAAAATATTTGATTCCATATTGGTAAATTTCCTGAAAGTCTCAAAGACAACTTATTTTTTGGAATTCTACCTAGCAACCATACATAAATTTTTTGTGTGGTTTAGGACAACATTTTCATCAATTGGATTTCAAAAATATTTGATTCCAATTTTGGTAATTTTCCTGAAAGTCTACCTAGCAACTGTACTTGAATTGTTTGTGTAGTTCATGGCAAACATTTTCATCAATTGGATTTATGCCCAGGGTGTAGATTAACTGTTTCCTGTGTCAAACAGGGAGTGCGGGGATAGCTGTCGTTTCCGACAACATCTAGTTTTTTTTAATTTTTTTTAAAATTTTTTTATTTTTATAAAAACAAGGTAATCATTCAATTTTCAACGAGTGAATTTTAATACAATGAGATTACACACAATCTTATAAAGAAAGCAACGAAATGGGTTTCTCGAAAAACGAAAACGTCGTATATTTATATATACGGTACAACTTGTAAATAAATAAATAAATAAATAAGTATATAAAATCAATACAAATAACTAAATACCGAAGTTCCTGTGAATTTATTTTCTGCATATGCGCATTTCGACAACCAATGTCTCTTCAGTGCAGATAAAATCTAAATGTTTTCGAAGTCCATAAACTCAAAGATGTTTAAAAACTGATAGAGAACAAAAAACAAATATGATCCAAATGTAAAGCCAAAAATCAGCTAAGGACAGAGCTTTGCATGAGGGAGATACTCCTTCGTTTTCAACAAAATTTACAAAAAATTAGATATTGTTAGGTTCCAAAAATAACCGGCTTTCGGGTCAGCACCGAAGTACTGACTGCTGGGCTGGTGAATACCCTCGGGGACTAGCAGTCCACCAGCAGTGGCATCGACCCAATGGTAACAAATAACTAAATACCGAAGTTCCTGTGAATTTATTTTCTGCATATGCGCATTTCGACAACCAATGTCTCTTCAGTGCAGATAAAATCTAAATGTTTTGAATTCCATAAGTAAGAAAGAGAAAATACACTATACTGCAGAGGGAAAACTACTTTTGACTTTGAAAATTGCTGGTATAACAACTATAAATATTCTTTTTGAGAAGTTTAGTAGCCCTTAGAAGGACTCTTGTCTGCATATGTAAGAGATAAGCTCTTGACTTCACTTTTTCTTTGGTTTTTTTTGACTTTCTCTTGTGCGGTAGCTATTGTCTTTTTATGAGATAAGCCTTCTTTTCGACTGGCTTTGCTGTAGATTTCTTAGCTGCTGGCGTGAAGGAAAATTGCCACAGAAACGCCATCTCGCAAGGTTATGACAAATGTATACCAGCTTGACCATGCAGTTTGAATTACCAGTTGAAATCGTTGAATAATTGGAAAAGCGAACATTTTGCTTGGGTATGCTTGGCTTTATCGGCATGGCTGTATGAAGTTTCCCAGTGGTTACATGTTAAATTGCACCGACTTAACCCCTAAATATGGTTCTTTTTGTGGTGTGAATCTAGTCATTAGTGACCAAACATAGATTTACAAATCTATGGTCCAAACAACATTTCATATTATGGAACCAATCGGTGACACGACACGAACCCCCCCCCCAGTATTCAGTCTAGCAGGGATAGGTATTTTCATTCCCTATACATGATCTGAAAATCTGAACATGGAAGTTAACTGATTTCCCGAAGTTGAAAATTTGAAAATCCCGACGTTTCGAAAATCATGCTGGTCTCGCAAACCCCGATAGCCTGTAAGTTTCCTTCAATAATGTCAATACAATGGAATTTTATTTCCACCGGGTGTATTAATGGGACAAGAAATATTTTACATACACTCTTTAAAAGCAACCTTTTTCCGGTTCACGGCATAAATATTAAGTGGTTCCGACATCATTTCTAGTTTCCCCGAACACTTTTATTTTCGATAAACCCTTTTCCGCTCACTAAACAAAGCCGACCCGCTTTGTGTTTACTCCAAACCGATCCCGCTTTAACCGTATCGAGACACACTTATAATTCTCCCGTGTGAATATGGCGGGTTTTGAGAGTAATTTGCTCTTGACAAAAAAGAAATAGCGTAGTTTTCCCCGAAAAGTTTTTAAGCCATTTACAGAAAAGAGATTTCTGTGCAAAAGGTAATTCCCTTCCAGGAAATAACTTTTAATTCTGAATAGGCAAATATTCTGTAAAGATTTTGACCAAACTCAGAATGTTCTGATAACTAATTACATTGATTGGGGGATAACTTGGGTTCTGAGTCCCGACTTCGCATTATTGAACGTTGTTCCCGGTTTCCAACACTAAGGCTCCGGGCTCCAGCACCTACAGCTCAGGACTGCAGTACTAGGGTTCCGGGCTCCAACACAAGGGCTCCGGGCTCCAACATTATAGCTCCAGACTCCACTCACTGGGTTCCTGGCTTCAGATCCGGACTCTCTGTTTATGCCAATTAATTGGTGGATTTTTCTTTATCAAAGACGCGAATTATGGCACATTTTCCATCCCATTACAAATAAATTAAAAGGACAACAAATATAACAAAGTTTGATTAAATTTATCCAAGACCTACTAACTGGCAACTAAAGGCTGTAATATGACCGTTGCCACTAGCGTGAAATCATAGAATGCCCATTTTCCCTAGAGGTTTATTGGTATGAATGTGTTCGAAAATTTAATGCATGTATACTGAACTTTCAAACTGTAAAATTTAAAAGAATAAGATGTGTAAATGAACTACCCATATTGCTTGCTCATTTCTGATTCACGTACATTATGATCAAGTATGATAAACTTTGTGTTTTCTTTTTCTTTCCAAGAAATCGATTTTTGCCAATCCCGTTCTATTTTTGACTGAAAATCGCGATTTTCCGTGGTTAAAAGCATGCAGGAGCCTGTATTCAGGTATCCAAATGGGTATTTTCATTCCGAATGTTTGGCCTTAAAATAGGGATTATCCGATTTTCCGAAGTTACAAATGAGAAATCTCGAAGTCCCGAAAATCATGTGGGTTTCGCCTTTCCCCTATATTACTAAATGGGAGTTTTTCCATCAGTCTTAAAACTTTTGAAGCTGTTTATAGGAGGTCACAGTCGGAGCCCTTTCCTGAAATTCAACATTTTTTTTTCTCAACTTTTCCGTTTCACGAGGAGGGATTTAACGAAGACTCTTAAAAACCCCGTTTCCCTATCCAAGATGATTTTTTTATTGTTTCCCTCTTCACGCCCGTATTTGAGGTAAGCATTATTTTCAGTAAATAGGTAAAAGAAGGGAAACGGGGAATGTTTCAGACAGATAGAGACCCAAAGGGGAGTAATAACAACTCAAAGTCTATTATCGCTACCAATCATTAACAATCCCCTATAGATAAGTTTCCCCCGCTTAAATCTCACTTAAATGGGAAGGCTTTTTTTATTTCACCATCTTAAAAATGTCATTTTGTTGCATCATATTAAAAATTGTCTTTGAAACACATAATAATATATATGATGTCCCTATAAAGGACGAATCTACTGGTTGATGAAAAACTGTCACAGAAACACTTGCGCCATCTGTTGTCATAATTCAATCATACGCGTTTTTTTCCGCCACGTTTATTTTAAGTACATTAAAACAAAAATTGCACGAAAATACAAAGAAAAAAATTAAATATAAACAAAAGAATTGTGCACAATGAATACTTACTTTGAACCTTTCTCTTTCAAATTATAAAAACATGAATTTTTTAGAAATTAGAACACGGAGATATAATGCCGTGAAAGAAGGTTTTAGAACTTAACAAACAAAGCATAGAAATGGGAACATTTAAACAAAGAACATACAATATAATAAACTAAGTTCATATAACCAAATAATATGAAATATAAAAACTGCAGCAGTATGGATGAAATAGGAACATAGAAAGAAATAATATAAAATATAATAAATTGATATTTTAGAATCTGTAATATGAAATAAAGAAAATGCAGAACTATGGATAAGGAAAGTGAAAACAATAAAAAAGAAGATGTAAATTTACAGCATGGAAGTTCTCTGGTGGCGGAAATCCCCCTCCATACGGGACTTGTGCTGATGTTGTCATAGTTAGAGGCCGTGTATTTTCATTTGACTGTCATACAAAAATGGGAGAATAATAACTATGAAAAGCATGTTACATTTTTTAAATAATGAATGTAGCATATGACTGTTAATGAGATATATATTTCGGAGCAATTATTTGGGCGGCAAAATGGGGAAAAAGACATCAAAAAGAAAAGAACACAAAAATAAAAACTAACAACATTAATGGAAAAATGAACAGCGTAATACGAAATAAACTCGAAATTAAGAATCAAAATCAACAGTAGTAAAATCAACAAACGCCAATGTAAAATTAACATACGTCAATGTAAAATCAACATACGTCAATGTAAAATCAACATACGTCAATATAAAATCAAGATACGTCATTGTAACATCAACATACGTCAATGTAAAATCAACATACATCAATGATAAATCAACATACGTCAATGTACAATCAACATACGTCAATGTAAAATCAACATACGTCATTGTAAAATTAACATATGTCAATGTAAAATCAACATACATCAATGTAACATCAACATACGTCAACATACATCAATGTAAAATCAACATACGTCAATATAAAACCAAAAGCCAAAATTTCGAATTAACACCAGACGACGCAGGAAACCAAGAATAACGCTACGACTTAATGGAGGCTCTTACAGGGCATACAAGAAATACCACGTGTCATTACACGTTAAGCGAAAAATAAGAAATTGAATTGCACAATTCATTTTTCAGTTAGCACGAAACGCGGCAAATAACGAGAATATGGGATGCAAAACGGCAAACATGATGTACGAAGTGAACCCAACACTGATGCTCAATTAATGTGCTGTCGTATCATGCGAAGCTTCATTTTCATTCTATAGCTGCAACCACAGTACACATTTTTGCCAGAGAATACGTGTAGACTACTTAGTACAGAATAGAACAGAATCTTATTTCATATATTTACATTAATATAAATACATCTAATTAACCATGTAAAGTAAAGAGTTGGTAGCACGTTATATTTTTAATCTTGAGGTCAAGGGTTTATGTCCCAGCGTGGGCAAGTGGTTGTTTTTGTATTTTGTTGTTTTCTCGCTCTTTTTTTATTTTATGTGAAAGGGTATATTCATTGTCAGAAATTGTAAGGCTACTAATTTAGGATGTTTGAAAATAATTATGAAGTGTTCCTCAAGACACACTCCTTTTACAAACACGAAATCATGGAATGTATAGACGTTTGTCATGTCCATCGTTTATCTTGGTTGTTATTTTATTTCATTATGTATCCCATTAGCAGGAAGAGAAAAAATAGAAATCGAATCTGAAAAAGAAAGGAAATGGGGTAAATGTCAAGGAGACAACATCCCATATCCAGGTTAAAACGACAAAAAAACAAAACATCTAGGGGTCACCATATGGTCTTCAACACAGTGAGGAACCTCACACTATATAGTAAGCCCTTAATGGCCCCGAAAAGGTAAAAAAGTGAATAAATCAATAGAAACAAACCCCATCCAATAACCCAAATATCAAGAAACTAAAATTTTATAAGAAGACAAGGACAAGCCCATGACCAACATATTGGCGCAAAAATTGCGGTGGGGTTAAACTCGTTTTCTTGGATCCAAACCCTCCCTCTATGTGTGGTGAATGGCTAAAAATAAATACACAAAAAGACTCACAGTAAAAATCAAACTAGAAAAAAGTCCAACTTATCAAGACGAGTACCCTTACAATGAAGTACATAAAACATGAAGACAATACACACAGGTACTGTCCGGACAAATGCTCGCAGTTACTGACAGCTAGCTAAGGACATAATTTCCGTTGACTATGATATCAAGCCTTCTTACTGTTGATTTCGTTTTATGCCGTTGTTTGTTTTTATTTTTGCGTTCATTTCGTTTGAAGTTTGTTTTTATTTATGTGTTAATTCCGTTTCGACGCCTCTTTTTTACCCTACCGTCACCCATACAATTTAAAATAGATAAAAAATGTTCACCTTTATTTATAATCGGTGATACATGTGCCGAACTTGTAATCCTCTAAGTAGTTTCTTGATACGTCTAGTCGGTTGTTGACGCTCGTCTTCGAAAACTACAACTCCGATTTCGTTCAAATTTTACAGGATTGTTAATTACAATACGTACTAGGTCATACTGCACCAAAATTGCGATCTTTAAAGTGTTGTAGGATTCATAAAGAGATTGTTACACTATAGCGGATATTGTGGAAGCAGCCCCTCAGAACCCGTACCTCGGATTTTGTTCAAGATAAGTAAAAAGTTTCTGTTATCACCATATGTACTAGATCATATCGCACCGCCATTAGATCATAGCGCACCGCCATTAGATCATATCGCACTGCCATAAGATCATATCGCACCGCCATAAGATCATATCGCACCGCCATTTAGATTTGCTAAATTGTGTAGGTATAATGTGATTTCAAACATTGGACATTAATATATAATGGCAGATCATGTGGACACAGCTTTGCACATAACTGCATACATTTTGTAGAAACGTAAGTTCACCAGAAATTTCATTTGTCAAATTTTATAGGATTTATTTCTTTCACCACCTATTTTTATGCATAATTATGGAGAACACTTGCATCTATATTTCACAAAAAATATCAGTAATTTCCAGTTTGTGTTATGTGGGTTATTCAGTTTCCTGTGCAGCGGGGACTATATTACTACACGTGCACGTAGGAGTCCTGTTAGTAACTATTGCTGTGTTTTTCTGTCCAGTTTTTCTGGCACAGTTACTGGTTTTTGGGGCACCATATTTACCATATTTCCCATTTGTCTATGCTTTACGTTTGTCTACTAGAGAGCGAAGTTTTCTTTTTTATTTTAACCGTGCCACACTATCTCTGAGCACTGTAGGCGACTTGGCGTAAATTACGCCCTATACTAATTTCAACTGCACTGCTTTGATTTTTTGGGATTCTTACAATTCCTGATTCCTACTTTCGGTTGAATTGATAAATATACAGCTAAACAATTTTATGCGTAATTTTCTATTTTACTCTGGTATCCTAATGTTAAAACCATGTTGTTTGCTCTGTATGAATGACCTTATTATTAATAAATGGCTATACTTTTCTTAATATCTTTTTTTCAATAGGTTTTTGATCAAAATCAACAAACGTATATATATTAAGTATTATATTAAGTATTATTAAGTCCCAAACGAAGTTTGGGGAGACTTATTGTTTTTATAAATATTTTACTAACACTAGCAAAATGTTTCATATGAAAATCAGCTTAAAAATCACATGTGTCGCAAAAGTTTCACTTGATTTACTACTTAATTTCTTGATGTTGATCAGTACAAAGAAGGTTCTGTTTTTAAATAGAATTTGGAATCTCAGAAAACGACGCTGGGTAGCAAGTCTTCTGGTTCTGTGCTTTGTGTCTGTCTGGCGTCATTGTTTTTGTGTCTAACGTCATTGTTTTCTGTGTTCTCGTTTTTGCCCTGTCTTTGGACTTTGATTTTTGTGAATGTCACCCCTTTGTTCCTTCGGTNTTCTACTGCCGAAGTTTCACTTGATTTACTACTTAATTTCTTGATGTTGATCAGTACAAAGAAGGTTCTGTTTTTAAATAGAATTTGGAATCTCAGAAAACGACGCTGGGTAGCAAGTCTTTTAAGTATATGTTCACATGATTAAAAAAACAATACCATATCGATTATATGCCAGTTTTGGTGAAAGTAGTGGTTTTTCATATTTCTTGTGGTCTTTTCCTTACAAGACTTCTGTCATTATTTTAACAAGAGACTGTTTATTGCCATTGTATTCTACTCTTTGCTTAATTTCAGTGTAAATACTTTATGTTAGTAAAAACGGGACGTACTTTAATTAATTGTATCATCAACATAATTGAAAAAATCGAAGTTTGACTTGTTTTATATTATTTAATAGACCATTGCCCAGACTAACAACAATTATACGGCCAAAATTCACAGTGTTAATGATAGAATTGACAATGAAAACAAGACTTCAACTATAATTCAATATTTTCGTAATGAACAAGACATGCAAGGTTTCCTACATTATTGAAGTCATTGGAAATGTACAATTGAAAAACAAGGGTGTTTTTGTCATACTGATAATTTTGGTGAATTATTAACGATTAATAGAACAGTGACCTTTTCTGATTGTTAAAAATATTCCGTATTTGTTTTTTTCAGAAAGGCAGTTTTCTATTGGCTTTCTTTTCGCGTAATGGATTCTATTTATGCATTATTTATTACCAGAACATTAACATGTTGAATTTCTATTAAGCAAACATACAGAGGCCTGCTGCAATAAGACAAAACACTACAATATTCAAGACGAAATACACGGGCTTTTATTGGTAAGGATGGATTAAAGAAATAAATACAAGTTCTAACGGCAATGAATACAGACTTAATTAGTTGGACAGACCACAGAAAGACAAAAAAACAATAGAAACATATCATTAGTATCTAGTGGTAAGCCGAACACTGTGATGTTTTACAGATAGGGCAAAACACAGACAACTAATGTTAATAAAGGATAAACGATACACTTGCTACTAACGGTAGGAAAAAATACAGTAATACACAGGCTACTTACGGTAAGGATGGATGCAGCAATATACAGGCAACTTGTGGTAAGGAAGGATACAGCAAGACACAGATCACTAACGGTAAGGAAGGATACAGCAATATACAGGCTACTTACGGTAAGGAAGATGCAGCAATACACAGGATGTAAACGTTAAGGATTGATACAGCAAAACGCCGGTTACTTTCAGTAAGGTATGATACAGCTAAAAAATGCTATTAAGGGTAAGGAATGATACAGTAATTCACAGGCTACTAGCGGTAAAGAAGATGCAGCAATACACAGGATGCAAACCGTAAGAATGGATACAGCAACACGCCGGTTACTAACGGTAAGAAAAGATACTGCAATAACACAGATTACGAAATGAAATGAAAGATACCGTTATACACAGGTTCCTAACGATAATAAAAGATACAGCAATACACAGGTTACTAACGGTAAGGAAGGATGCAGTAATGCACAGGTAAACAACGACAAGGTAGTATACAGCAATACACAGAGTACTACCGGAAAGAAAAGAGACAGGAATACACAGACTACTAACGGTAAGGAAGGATACAGGAATACACAGACTATTAACGGTAAGGAAGGATACAGGAATACACAAACTACTAACGGTGAGATGGGATACAGGAATAAACAGACTATTAACGGTAAGAAAGGATACAGGAATACGCAGACTACTAACGGAAAGAAAAGAGACAGGAATACACGGATTACTAACGGTAAGGAAGGATACAGGAATGCACAGACTACTAATGGTAAGGACGGATACAGGAATACACAGACTACTAACGGTAAGGAAGGATAAAGACATGCACAGACTACTAACGGTAAGGAAGGATACAGGAATACACAGACTACTAACGGTATGGAAGGATACAGGAATACACAGACTACTAACGGAAAGAAAAGAGACTGGAATACACAGACTACTAACGGAAAGAAAAGAGACAGGAATACACAGACTACTAACGGTAAGGAAGGATACAGAAATACACAGACTACTAACGGTAGAGAATGATACAGGAATACGTACACAGACTACTAACGGTAAGGAAGGATATAGGGGAATACGCAGACTACTAACGGTAAGGAAGGATAAAGTAATGCACAGACTACTAACGGTAAGGAAGGATACAGGGGAATACACAGACTACTAACGGTAAGGAAGGATACAGAAATAGACAGGCTACTAACGGTAAGGAAAGATACAGAAATACATAGACTACTTACGGTAAGGAAGGATACAGAAATAGACAGGCTTCTAACGGTATGGAAAGATACAGAAATACACAGACTACTAACGGTTAGGAAGGATACAGGAATACACAGACTACTAACGGTAAGGAAGGATACAGAAATACACAGGTTACTAATGGTGAGGAAGGATACAGGAGAATACACAGACTACTAACGGTAAGGAAGGATAAAGTAATGCACAGACTACTAACGGTAGAGAATGAAAATCGTAGTTTTTCTGCCTTTATTTTTAGTTTTGGTGTTTGGAAAGATAGGACGCAAGTACATAATACCAAAAACTAACACAAAATTCCTAAAGAAATAACAATTGTTTTCATGTTAAAAAAATCATATGTCACGAATCAAATTTCGGAGCTTAATTTCACGGAACTTTGTTAGAGCATGTCAAAGTTGTAAAATGTGACGTTATATATATAATATCCAGATGATTGAACTTTACAATATTTTTTTACAGTGTCAACGCTCTTATTAACTTGTTGGACAAACGTCTTTTGGATTACACATTTATTTACTGTGATGGTGTTACTTACATGTACAACAGTATCTTATTGGTTCGTTTACCAATAATATGTAAAAAACAACTAGTTCGTGTTTTATGTGCTTCATTGCAAAGGTACTTGTCCTGATAAGTTGGATTTTTTTTCTAGTTTGATTACTGTGAGTCTTTATGTGTATTTACTTTTTAGCCATTTACCAGACATAGGGGGAGGGGTTGGATCCAAGAAAACGAGTTTAACCCAATCGCAATTTTTTCGCCTGTCCAAAGTAAGGAATATGTTGGTCATTGGTTTGTCCTTGTTTTCTTATAACATTTTAGTTTCTTGATATTCGGGTTATTCGAAGTGGTTTGTTTCCATTGATTTAATCGTTTTTTTCTTTTTCAGGGCCATTTAGGGCTTGCTATATGGTGTGAGGTTCCTCACTGTGTTGAACACCGTACGGTGACCCCTAAATGCTTTGTTTGGGTCGTTTTTACCTGGAGATGGGATGTTATCTCCTTGACATTTACCCCATTTCCTTCCTGTTTTGATAAGACTTAAGGTAGATCGGTAGTCTTCCGCCATTTTGAATTTGTTATTTATACTGTTGTGGTATCATCTGTTTTTTAAATATGCAAATATTTTTATTTCTAATGCATCAATAAATATTATATCAGTGACACAAAAAGCAAAGAGTCTACATTGGCTTAATTTCACATGTATTTATCTAATTGGATGATGTTTAGTAATTTGATAATTAAATAGTTTGGAAGACGATATTTGAAAAAGGAAGATAATCTGATGAAAATATTTTACATAGTTATCACTATGAAAATTCACATTTTTCAAATTTTATGGAAAACAAAGTCGGTGACCCCCATTTTTCTTTTTATGTTTTGAACGTATGTTCAAAGGGCTAACATATGAGTAAAATAGAAAGAAATCTATGGAATAGTTTTAAAGAAAGCATCCGAATACTGTTTTTCCCTATATATTGATTAGAAATATTTAATTATTTTGATATCAATTATTTTAAAAACAAGCACGGTGACCCCCCTTTTTATTTTTTTATTTCAATGCTAATATAATAAGGAAACTTTCCTGAGAAAATAAAGAAAATCTATGGAAAAAGATTTTGAACTACCCATCTATTATGAAATTGTGCGAATTTTGCAAAATAGAAAAATCAGCAAACACCATTTTTTAAGTTTTATTGGTACGATATATATTTAAAATTTGATTGGCTGCAGCGAAAGTTAACTGCAATCAATCAAAAACGTGAATTTGAGGCTACAGAAATCCAGCTTGATCTGTAAAGGGTGAAGAGGAGAGGAGTGCATCGTAACCCTTGGGTAGCGAATTTTGGAATAGCAGAAATTTGTAAAAATAAACTCACAATACATTTTCCATTGAAATATCACCCATTACTTTATTTGTTTGAAATATTTGTAATAAAGTGACTGTATAAGCTTTGAATGCTCTTGTATCAAAATACCAAATTTACAGTTTTTAGTTTGGGAATGGTAATTGCAGTCAACAATATCGATTTAGTGCTGATGAATCAAAAAAGAACTTTTTACCTTAAAATTCATATATTGCGTAAAAAATCAAATTATCTATGCAAAGGTGTGTAACTATTTTCCGTTCAGTGATGGGTTTAAGATCAAGGATCGATAGACAATCATTTAAAAAATATATATATAAAAAATTTACTGTTAATTGAGATTGAAATATTTGACAGGGGCGTGGGTCATCAACAATTCAAAAGTGCAGTTTAAACTAACTAATATTTGTTACTCCCCATACAAAAGAACCACAGCTCATGTTTGCACCGATTTGCATTTCATTTGGGGAGATTTTTTTTCTTTCATATGTGTTGTTTATTTTGTTTCATTTGCGCCGATTATATTTTTTATTCATTTGCGCCGCTTTTTTACCAGTTAATTTGAGGTCTTTCTGAAAAGTTTATTCATGTCTTCATATGCGGTTAAACGAGCCTTTTCGGAATAGTGTCAATCTTCGATCAACTCTTCTGCTTTCTTGGTATATTCTGACTGGAGTTTATCAAATGCTTGATTCACGATCAGCTTCCATGGAGACGGTCAGATTGGGAATGTCGCTGCTCGCGTGCTCGTTTCACTGCTCGTGTGCTCATTTCGCTGCTGGTGCTGCTCGCGTGCTTATCTCGGGAATATTGCTGCTGCTGCTACAGTCGTTGTGCGGTGGCAAAAGTGACAAATTCGCTGTTTAAGGGTATGTCCACGTGCTCATTTCGTGCTCGTTTTCACAGCTCGCGTGCTCATTTCGCTGCTCGTGCTACTCGCATGCTCATCTCGGGAATTCATCAGTAAGTGGTGGTGACAAGTAACTTGTGGTGGGAAAAGCTATAAATTCGCCGTTTAAAGGTATGCCCACGCTGCTCGTTTTCACTGCTGGTGTGCTCATTTCGCTGCTCGTGCTCATCGGGAATTTGGAAGGATGGGGATTTGGGCCTTAAAGGGAGAGGAGAAGATAAAAGACACCACAACAGTAACACACACACACAAACACATTTTTATTCATTTTTTTTCATTGTTTATTTTTTTTTTATTTTTTGGGTCCCCATTCCCTACCCTATGCTTGCTTCATTACCGGGAAAATAAAATATGTATATATGTAAATTAGTGTATTATTTATTGCAAAATTGAATGAAAAGTATACAGATACATTAAACAATAAAGGAAATGCACCAAAAAATCAATAATTATACAAAACAATAAAAACGGGCAACAAAAACATATATACTAGTAGGGGTGACGTAAGAACAAAACAAAACATGGACTCAAGAGTACAAAAAAGCAAAGGGAGTTAACAGAGATCGGGATGGGAAACCAGAGAAAAGGGTTTAGAGATTACAAAAGACAAATCGATACCAACGTAAAAGTTTGGATAGAGTACAAACCCCAATGCACAAGAGTTCATCAAACAGCACAAAAGGAAGCATCTTTACAGGATAAAACAATAGAAAGAGGTTTTGGGTTACAATACTGAACCTGGGTTGCCCCACCCCAACAGTCACACCATTCTCACACCATTTCGCTACGCTCAAGGTGCTCTACGTTCTTGACGCTTGGAAGTAGGGTTATTGAAGTCTATATAAGGAAAATTGGCGTGGTTAGTAAGCTCATTTGCATAGTCGGGGATAATTTAGGGGTTTTAACATTAGCTCTATGGAAGGAAAAAGACCCTAGTGTGACCCGATTCACTACTTTTATTGAAGTTTTGTTATTTCTTTATTTTCAATTCCAACTTTAAAGCTGACTTCAAACCGCACCTTTTGCTTTTTCAAAAATAAATGAAAACACAATAACAAAATACAGAAAATGCAACTTATTTTTTATGTGGCTTATACACTCTCGTTATTTTATTACGGTTTTTCCAGATTTTACTGATATGCCTTGCATCAATGCAAAGTACATATACCGGTTGTTTTTTACCTTGCGTCATAAAAAAATCGGCGCAAATGAAAAAAATGAATCCGGTGGAAATGAAAAAAATGAAATCGGCGGAAATGAAAAATTCGAAATTCATAAAATCGGCGAAAATGTCATACGCCCCATATTTCTGAGTCGCGTATTGGAAGATATTTGAAAACAATTTATTCCAATTATTAATATTTTGTAGACATTAGAAATGAAGAATCAATACACGAACAGATTTATCATTTTGGTTTTGATAATGGGTTTACCATTATCCCTAGACAGCAGCAAGGGTTTTTGTAAAGTGCATCTGCATATATGTAACTGTTGTTGCATGGAACTGAAAAGTATAGATACAATTCCGGACGAAGCTGCTAACGTTTCCGTTTTGTACGTATGATTAATACGAACACTTGTTTAGTTTTAGTAGGTTACAGTGTTGTGAAATTTTTGAATGAAACACAAAATGGAAAATAACAACAATAGAATAGAAATATTCATCAAAACAAAACAAAAATCTAATCTCAAGTTTTTCTGATTTCATCCAAATTCTTAAACACAACCACACTGCCATTCAATCGGTGATTCCAAATGATAAAAAAGAATTCAAACTTCATGGATGCTTTCAAAACGTTTGATATTCTGAATCGTCGAAAAAAGTATATCACGTATACAAATTTATATATAATTTTTTTTTTCACAATTTGAACAAAAGAACGACAGTATAATACCGCAGATACAAAGCACAAGATTACATAAATCAATGACTCTAACACGTCAGAAGAGCCAAGAGACAAGGGAAAAGCAAGGACACCAGAAGACGAAAGACCAAAGACACCACATGTCCATGAAACACACAAACACTACATATACAACATTAAAACTAAAGCACTAACAGTGTGAACTCTAAAAAAAGAGTGAAATCGGGTGCTCCGGAAAGATGAGCATGTCCTGCTCTGTATACAGCACCCGTCAAACTTTCAATGGGTCAATCCAATGTAAAGTCAAAACCGGTAATGTAAAATCCGGAACGACGTGAATCTAGCTGAAAATGTCAGTTATTTATGGCACGCGATAGTAACAGAAATGCGGTATACCTAGTATTTCGAACGTTAACTAGGGGTTTTCGTGCGAAATACTAGGTATACCGCACGTTAACTAGGGATTTCTGATCGTTATACATAGTATTTCGCCGAAAACCCTAGTTTCCGATTGAAATTGAACAATGGGTTTTCGTCGGAAACCCCTAGTTTCCGTTCAATTTCTATGGCACGCGATAGTAACAAAAATGCAGTATATATAGTATTTCGAACGAAAACTAGGGCTTTGCGTGCGAAAAACCATGTATACCGCACGTTAACTTGGGGTATACATAGTATTTCGCCGAAAACCCTAGTTTCCGATTGAACTTGAACGGAAACTAGGGGTTTCCGACGAAAACCCATAGTTTCCGATCGGTATCGGAAATTCGAGTTAAACCGAAAACGTTATTCATAGTTTTATCCAATGAGAAACGAAAAACGGAAATCGCTATTTGATATTTAACGTTCGTCCAGTCAGAAACGGAAACCGGTATTCAGAGTTTAATTGAACCAATCAAAATCGTTTATTCTATTCATCGCTTACAATTTTCTCTTTTTTATTCAATTTTCGTAATATTTATTTATTATATGTATTTTGATATTATAATTAAGTTAATAATCAAATAGAGTTGTGCCTGTGACACTTTTAGGGTGCAATTTGATATCAGATTCGCGGGTCATTGGAGGATTCGATCTCGACAGTCTAACCACTTAAAAGTTGTAAATATTGCCGTTTAAGACTTAGTTTAAAAATATTCAATTCAGCAAATCTCTAGAGCAAAGATTTTTTTCATATAATTTGATGTGTACTCCGTTTCCAAGTTAAAAAATCATGAAATTTTGAATAAATTAGGCATGAAAAATATATTAATTAATTAGCATTTTAAATCACAAAAAAATCAGTCTTAAAAAAAAAAAAAAAAAAAAAAAAAAAAAAAATCAGTGTTTTGAAAATTTTACATCATAATATCTTTTTGAAGGAAGTTTTAAAGAGTAACTTTAAAATGCAGACTAAACATTTTACTCTTCATACCTTTTTAATGCTAAAATTCATGAAAGGATAAAATTTCTTCGAAAGGATATTATGATGTATAATTTTCAAAACTATGAATTGTTTTTGCCATTTTTAAACACTGAGTTTAAATCGCCGATTGAAAATCTTACTTTTCATACCTATTCTATGCCAAATTTCTTATTTTTTTTTATTTCACAACAAATCAAACTCCTTCGC
>MJUU01056902.1:14353-25764 GCA_002080025.1 Modiolus philippinarum | reverse complement strand
AGAAAGCCAGATATATTAAATTTTGTTAGTGTATTCATATGAGAAATTTTCAAATTTACAAGTACATCATAACTGATAAAATAAAGAGAGCAAGTACCTCAAGCAGGGTAATGTTTTTATTGACTCCTCACTGCACGAGAGACAAACTCCACCAAACAAGGTTCCTCACCAAAAATTCAAAAAAAAAAATTACCTTAGATCAAAACTTAAAGCAAGCTTAATTATTTTCAAACCTTTTTGTTTACTTAACAACTGATGCATTTTTACATTTTAATGGTTTACAGAATTATGTTTCTGGTATATATATATATATATATATATATATATATATTAGATGTGTCACTTTAAACCTTTGTTTAGCACTCGTTGACTTTTATCTCTTTCTTTTTTTTTTGAATTAAAAGAGAGAAAAAATATTTTATATGAATTGAAGAAAAGGAAGAACTATTTGTTAACTACACGGATGTGCTAAAACAGGCTAATCAAGTACATTTTCCAATATTGTTTTTACATTTTAGTACAGTAAACGCATTGGGAAGCATACATAGATGTATGCGGTCCAAATATTTCAGTTATGGTGTATTTTTTCTTGAAGGAATATTTAAATAGATACACTAACAAGCTTAAAAATTTGGCATTTCATTTGTTTGGTAATTTTCAAATGATATTCTTATCAACTGTTTACAGTGCCCACATCTCACTATTTTATTATGCAAAGTTTTTTTTACAATTATATCAATGAGTGCTTTGTGGTTATCTTTGTGTTGTGATTGTCTTCTGTTAGTTTTTTTGTCGGACAAAAGATAAAAACATTTGTACGAATACTTTGCCAGTAAATTTATATTTTTGACGACCCCGGGATCCATAGGTACTAAGAAACATAGGTGTAGCCTTGTTGCTGAATTGCTGGAGGTAAATGTATAGTATTCTTAACTTTACTCTGTAAGTAGACGACGACAGAAAGATGTAAAAAATGGATAACAGGAAACACCTACAATAGCTGAAAATTATAATTACATGCCACAATCTGCCATGGAACTACACATGGAGAACACGAATAAGACAAAAGACAAACGTAAACAAGAATAGGGACTTGGTACTGGCACTAGCAAAAGCCAGTGGTAGGGTTACACCGGTTTATGGGTACCCAAACCTCCCCTTTATCTCTCCCGTTTCCCTATAGTGTATTAAATATACGAATAAAACCCAATACAGGTAGACTACTAACTCCATGACCACATCTTGAATGGAAAGAAAAAAAAACAATACGTAATTTTGAAAAATGGGTCAAGGGGTCAAGCTGGATCAAGGGGTCAAGAACACGAATCGTTTTTGTCCTTAGCTGATTTTAGCTTTCCTTTTTAGATACTATTTGTAATTTGTTCTCTGTCAGCTTTTATACATATATCGGTATATGGATTTCCAAATGTTTTGATTTCATATGTACTGATGGGACAAAAGTTGACGAAATGAGCATATGCATTAACTAAATTCACAGTATCTTCGGCATTTTGTCATTTTGTATTACTCCTCACACGAAGTTCAGCAGACAATATGTAGAAGTCATTTCAATTTCAATGGTTCAGTCATTTGGCGTAAAGGTATATTAAAGGATATCAATAGTATCTTTATGTGCAAACCACTTTTTTTCTTGATTTCCACCTTATATATGTTGGCATTCAGAATTCGAATTTCAGACGTCTAGAGAATAATAATCTAGCAGAAATAGAGCCTGGGACATTTCAATATCTTAAACAACTTATGTACCTGTAAGTATTTATTATTCGATCTATGGTTAAGAATAAAAGAAAAAAAAGAAGAAAGAAAGGAGACAAAAAAAATCATTACTTTATATCTGTATATTAATCGAATATTGGTATCTATATATATCTACTCTACAACAAAAGAAACGCACCACTAACGTGTATTTTTATGCACCTTAAAATTCAACAGCTAATATTTCTTCAATTACTTGCTGGAACAACTTGAAATTTTTACACATTGTTTTTCTTATGACGGAGTTAATATTCTGAGAAATGAAACTTTTTGGAATTCTAAATTTCATTTTCTCAAAAAATCACTTTTTCACCCAAAATGCAAAAATTGTTGAAAAGAATTTATTTTGAACCATTTGTGCTCCTACCTGTAAGATTTGGTAAAAAAATACTCTTTTTGTTACTATTGTCAATACAACTTCCAAACAAGCTAATTTTGAGAAAAGTAATTCTTTGACTTCTGTTTTCTAACACATTCAACAAAAACCGTTGCTGTTACTTGAAAATGACAAATTTTATGACAAAAATTGACTTGCTTGTTCTGAACATTTGAAATTTAAAAAATACATAAAAAGACTGAAATAGCTGAAATATCTAGGGTGTTGGATAATATGACAAAAGTGGTGCGTTTCTTTTGTTGCTCAGTATATAAGAGACTCAACCGATTTATTTTCAAGTACAACAAAAAACTCCAATAGGTGAAAATATTCATCCGACATCATGGTGAAAATAGTTTAAACCACATTAAGTGCTAATTTACCCACATTTCCCAGTTAAAGAAACGCCATAATGTCTACGGTGAAAATAAGAGATTTCTTGTAACTCTAGGTAGTGCCGTTACAATTCCACCACCAATGTCCTTATCAAATAAATGTCCGGGATAATCAATCTTTACTATAGAAACTAAGGTAAAAATAAAATAGATACTGGAGTAATAACTGTTTTTCTTCACCACGTAATAGCGCGTAGGCAAAATAACTATTTGGGAAATTGTGAGTAGGCAAAATAAATAGTTTGAATAAGACGTGCTTTTGCGCGTTGAACAAATAACTAGTTAATTCCCTTGTTTTCAATGTAATCGTAAATAAATATTGCTGCCAATCGGTTCGGCTGCAGCAGTGACAGGAATATTGCAGAAATTCCAGATGAAAAAAAAAAACCATAGATGCTAACGTAACCCTTAGTCCACTACGTTCCCGTGATGTTTACGACTTGGTCCCATTTACCGTAATGGAAAAATTTGTTTCAATATGCAAGCGAAATACCTACTGATGTATAAACATAATCAATTTTGACTGTTTATGTATCTTACATTTCTGTGAAAAATCTCCTTAAGTAGCTCAAAACGTTCCTTTTTGAAACACTTTTTCCAATTTTTTTTTCCAAGTTTCGGCCATTTTGAAATTTATTTCGGAGAGTATGATTGGATGTAGGATTTTAAAACCAAATCCGGACATTTCCGGATAATGTAAATGTAAAATTCCGGTATATGACCGACATTGATTTGCCTAATCCGTGGCAGCATATTTATGATATGGTTTTATTTATTAGTCTCTGTCAAACCGGCGATTATATTTTCAAAGCCTTAGCTTCAGATTTTCAATTTGATTTGCAACACTTTTCATAAGGAAGAATATGTATATTTTTGATTGATTAAGGAGGAAAAATGTTAATTTGGAATTTTTCTACTATCAAAGGTCTGATAAACTCATAATAAAACCATTATTTCGCCCGGTGTGAATCACACCGGGCTGCTCCATTACGGGTAATGGTACAAAGTCGTAACAATTCAACTATCAAATTTATTCATGATTCTGTTTTGGTAGTTAACTAAAGAGTTTTTCCGGGCCAGGAGGAAGTCCTTGTAATGGATAAAAATACAAACTCTTGATCCGCTATTAAAATAATTCGTTTCGGTTTTTGTTTTTATAAAAGTTTTTCAAAATAGATATTGGTATATATATATGCCACGCGAAAGTTAGTATATCTAAGGAAAACCTAGTTTTCCTAAGGAAAACCCAGTTTTCGCTTCTGTAAACTAGAGTTTCCTGAGCTAAACCCGAGTTTCCATGTGGAAACTTAAGTTTTGGTAGCAAACACTAGGTTTCTCAGAGGGAAACCTAGGTTTTGGTTACAAAAACCAGGTTTTTCAGATCTAAACTTGAGTTTCCCTACCTAAATGTGGGTCTCCCTCCGTAAATACATGCAAAGCTCAGCTTTCTATGAGTTTCCAAAGCTAAACCCAAGTTACCGTAGGGAAACCCAGGTTTCGGTAGCAAAACTAGGTTTCTCTGAGGGAAACTCAGGTAAACTTGAGTTTTCCCTCCTAAATGTAGGTTTCCCTTCAAAAATACATGCAAAACTCAGCCTTCTGTGGATTTTCAAAGATAAACCCGAGTTTCCATACGGAAACCTGGGTTTCGGAAGGGAAATTCGAGTTTTCCTACCCGAAACCTAGCTTTAGCTTTTGTACATAGGAAATACATAATAAGCCGATATCCAATGTGATTGGTTGAACACTTACACTTACTTCAAAAGGAAACCGCATGAAATGTTCATAGTCAAAATATTAATTGTTAATTGATTTATTGCCCCTTGGTCTGACTGAATAGGTAAGTATTACGTAATGTCCATACCTGTTGTCACATGATATGTGTAAAGGAGAAACGATGTAAGTGTGGAGTATATGGACAAAAGCTAAACCTAGGTTTCGGGTAGGGAAACTCGAGTTTCCCTATCGAAACATAGGTTGCCTCATGGAAACTCTGTATGTATTTTTGAAGGGAAACCTATGCTTAGGTAGGGAAACTTGAGTTTAGCTCTTGAAAACCTAGTTTTCGCCTCCGAAACCTAAGTTTCCCTAAGAGAAACCTAGTTTTTGCTACCGAAATCTAGGTTTCCCTACGGAAACTCGGGTTTAGCTTTGGAAACTCAAAGGACTTCTTCTTCTTTTGGTTTGAGGGGCGGCTTACTATTGAAGTAATTGCGCCCTTGCTCATATTTTCGGTATCAAAGTACCCTTTTCTCGTCATATTAATTTTAGTCATTGCTATGGTATTACTTCGTGTTATATGGCGAGTTAAATACATACCATACTTGCTTAATAAAAATATACTGAGGTGATTTTTTATATTGTTTATATGTGCGTGCGTATTGATTTCAATGTGCGTGATATATTACTCTGTAAAGCAAATGGACTTTTGAAGTGTAATTAAAAAAAATCACTAGTGTTTTGATTAAATACATGTTATATGCATTTATATATATTTGTATGCATCTTTTGTATGGAGTTAAGTAATGCATTCCCCCTTTTTGACATGGCTCCTCGCACAAGATCCTTTTCCATCGTATTTTAGTAAGTATTATATCCACTTATAATAGAATAAATACTACTGTAGTTTCTGAGCATTGAAAGGGAGAGGGAACTGTCTCCCTCGCACTTTCATTACCAGACAAATATATAATTACAGGGCTGGATATAATACATTTCATACAGTTTTAAATATAATTGAATATTATTTTTAATTATGAACCTAAAGCCATACCCTTAAAGGATCAATTATGCCAGGTCCGTGAAACTAAGACAAGTACTGCCCCCAATAGAAAAATAAATATATATATAGGATTTGTCACTGGCCTGCTCTCCTGATGAGTCTTGGTGTTTCTCACTAATCAAATTCAAAATATATACTGATATCTGTGAGTACTCCAATAAAGCCCCGGGGTATTTGGGGCACTCACTCCTATTTTTTTTCCTAAGTGTGTGTGTAAAAATAGAAAATACTGAAAGGACGTTTAGCTTTAAATGTATTTTTGGAGGGAAACCTACATTTAGATAGCAAAACGTGTGTTTAACTCTGGAAAACCTAGTTTTTACGACCGAAACATTGGTTTCCACATGGAAACTCGGATCTAGTTCTGGAAACCCTTGTTTACAGATGCAAATCCAAGTTTTCCACAGGAAAACTAGATTTTCTTTAGTTATGCCAACTTTCACGTGCCATAGGTATAATCAAAGATCTTTTCTCAGTTTTGAATTCAGTATTATAATGGCCTTTAATCGACTTCAGATAATATCAATAATAATCATATACTTGGTTCAAATATTATTAAAATTTTACCCCTAGATAAATCCAGATGATTTCAACATAAATGGACGAAGCTGGCTAATATCACATCCTTATCAACTGCTTCCGGTAATTATTGCATGCTGTTTTGTCACTACTCTAAAGCTTATCACATCGAAATTCGTGTAAAAACAATAACACTGCACGCGATATCGTCCTATCAAATAAAGTATTATAGCAAAATACTTATACTGCATTTTTTAAACATGGGGATATTTTCAGCTGCAGATTTCTTTAAATGCTGAAGTATAAGATGAAAATAGCATTACATATCATTTCTTTTATATCACATCATTCATCAGCCCTCGGTCAAAAACTCATCCCTCGAGCCTGACGTTTCTCGGGCTGATATGACGGCTCTTGGGCTGATATTACGACCTTGGGCCTATAAAGGATGTGATATGAAAAAGGCGGTGTAATAATCTTTAATTATTTAATCTCGAAAAGGTTATTTTCTTCGGTCCTACGGACCTCGGAAAAATAACCCTTTCTTGATTATATAAAGAAAATAATTAACTGTTAAGTTGACATAGTGTAAATCTCTGTGTAATTAAATAAAAAGAAAAAAAAAACCGAAAATTAATCAAAAGTGTTGCATATTAATTAGAGAGTCACAGTTGTTGAGCAATAGGTTAACTGACAGCAGGGCAGGTTTCGTCACACATAAGATAACATTGAGGTTTTAGCATTTATGATATTTTTGATATTTCTTATAATTTCGAGATCTTTCTGTTTTAACGTCACTCTGCAAGGTGGTGGAAAATTCAGTTTCTATTGTGAAAAGAACCTTATTTCACAATGTCATTTACAAAACAACTTATTCTGTTACAAAAAAAATTATGAAATGAATTTGAAAAGAACACCCGGGATATATAGTTTAGTGAACTGAAGAGTCATTCAGGGTGAGGCTAAACGAGTATTAAAACGTTATTTTATTCATTGTAATTTGCAACAAATTTACATTAAAGCATAACAGCCAATATATCAAACAACCATAGCTTGAACATATTATCTGTTTTTCAGAATACTTGAAAATAATAATTTGACAGCTTTAGAATATGGACTTTTAAAAGATTTAAGTTCCTTGGAAGGGTTGTAAGTAATTTATTCCTAAATTTTCCTCAGCATGTACACACACTTAATTCAAGAAATAATAATTGATAGAAAGGTACATCGACTTACGAATACCGCAGAAAAAACACATGACAACATAATCGCGGACAATAAGAAAGGAGACAAGAAGATAGCGAAAAAAAAACTTAACGCAAAGCAAGAAATACTATAAAACTAAAACACTAGCAGTATAAATATTCACAGAAAATTCGAAGTATCATCAAGTGTTTTGAAGGATTAGCATAATTTCTTCCTTTTATGGCATAAAAAAGAACAATGAACTAAAAAATTATACTCTGTAGTTCATTTGTATTTGATACATTAATAAGTACAATCAAGATATGAAAATTTAACTGAGCTTTTTCCGACCAAGTGGTTCTTCTTTGATAACCTTTTAAATGGGACCCATAGACATTGACAACTTAAAAGTGCGGAAGAGGGCCATGACTGAATAAGAGCACCCTTAGTCTTCCGTAGCGCATAAAGATATTTAGTTTATCTGGTGTTCAGACTGCTAGTGCTTTAGTTTTTGGCGTTGTTATTCAATTGTTTTCATTTCTCTTGTCTTTACATCTAAAAAAAGAATTTCCGCCTTTTCTTTACTTTGCTTAGTGTCTGTTTTCTAAATAAGTCATGACGGGAACTGTGGAAAAAAGAGTGTACATCCTATTCTAATCGCACAGCACCAATCGGTGGCGTTCCAACACAGACAGCAAGAACTATAAATAAACACAAGGTAAATATCGAACAGGGTTTATTTGTTTTATTTAGTAAGCAAAAGTTGCTTTTTATTTCTTTAACTTCATAAAATTTTATTGTTATACCTTAAAATATTCCCTTATAAAATGTATTGGAAATACAAAATCGGCAATTGCTCTGTTTTATTTTCTCAAACTAAAAGCGACCTGTTGACCGTCAACAGTTTTAAGTCTGTTGACCGAAGACGAACTGTTAACTGCTTGCCTTATTTTGATTGGTTACAAACATCACGCCAATATCACATTATCTTCTGTCGTGTTGACTATATTCAGATAAAATAGAATGGATTTAACAAACATGAAAGCTTGCAATTCCTTAAGTACAAATGGATATTACAATAAAACATAATTTAAAGACAAAAAAAAAATGCTCAGTCCTATGGTCAAACAAAACAGCTGTTGTTTTCGAACTCAGTCAATAACTGTATATTGCTTGCATTTTTATATTTTAATCATAATCCTTTAATGACATACATGTAGTTAGATAGAAAACTTGATTTTGTTATATACCTTGGTTGGGTCAACTTGACTCGCTCGAGTTACTCGCATGACAGAAAGAGTGAATTTATAGTTAAACATTTGTTGCACCTACGATTCAAAGCTTAATTTTGTCATTGTATCAGTAATACACAGTTTGATTTAAAATGTCCCACATTAGAAGCATACCAGAAGTAGAACTTTACATTCATGTCTGAAAAAGGTACCAAAACAACACAAAAATCCCTACTAGGAAAGATGCATCGCTAGATCTTCATGTTGTACAATTACTGAATTGTCTATTTAAATAACTAAGATTTTATCTGCAATCAAAGACAATCTTCAAGCATACAGTGCAACTATTCATGCCCGAAGTGACGTAAATCACACACGGATACTTAAAAGTTCGAAGGATCTATAGGAAAATCTTGAATACCGTTTATTTTCTCAAAACATTCCCTCAAAACAGTTGATTATTCAACACTCTGTACCATGCTTCCTCATTATAAACTAAAGTTATGAATCAAAGATATCATTTTAAAACCTTTGCCGATTAAAACAAAATTGTATAAGATTATTTAAAATTTACAATACAATTTAAAAGTAAAAATATGCTTCGATGGAAAAACAGTTCATCAATAGACTTGTTTTTTCTTCTTGATAATAATAACAGCAAGTCGCTATACCAATGCCAACGAATTGTGCTCCTCTACCCGCAGACTACATGTATATCCCCAACAACTAGAGATAAAAGAAACGACAGAAACCACTGAATCTACATCTTTTCTGGCCTTTCATCTCAAATTGAATTATCATATCAGTACTAAAATTGACCATAAAATGGATTTTAATTTCAAAGTTATCAACTTCCCTAATAGACAGTAATATTTCAGCTTCTCCTGCTTATTACGGAATGGATACATCACAGTTGATTCGGTACGCAAGAGCTAGCACAAATTATAGACACTTTCTTACTTGACCGCTTTAATAATCAAGGCTTTTAAAATTTCTGTCTGAAACGAATATAAAAAAGTTTTTTGATATCAGTCCTTTGTCGGAAATTGAATTTTCGGTCCGAACTCTGATTCAAAATTCTTTTTTTTTGCTTGATGCTGGGGTGATCTTTTTATTGTTTACGACCTTTCAACAGCAATTTCTGTTGACTTGCTACCTGACATTAATACAGTGGAAAGGGAAGTTTAGTGAGCCAGAAATGGTTTTCTTTTGATATGCCTGTTCCAAGTCGGGACCATTGCGGTGATTTTCAATCTGCTCCGTTTTTTTTGCCTTTTGGACTTTGGCTCTTGACTATTTTGTTCGCTAATTTTGTTATCATCCCCATATATTTCGGTTCATGTACAATATGAATATGAGACAACAATGGCCCCAAAAAGGTAAAAAAGTGAATAAATCAATGGAAACAAACAAAAGTATCATTAGAAGAATAATATTATATCTACATGATATCGTACCTTGCTGTTACATTATTGTTCCTGGTTGTTACATTTTTGTACCTTGCTATTACATTATTGTACCTGGCTATTACATAATGGTACCTAGTAGTTACACACTGGCTGTTACATTATTGTACCTGGTTGTTACATTATTGTACCTGGCTGTTACATACCTGGTTATTACATTATTGCACCTGTTTGTTACATTATTGTACCTGGCTGTTACGTACCTGGTTGTTATATTATTGTACCTGGCTGTTACGTACCTGGTTGTTACATTATTGTACCTGGCTGTTACGTACCTGGTTGTTACATTATTGTACCTGGCTGGTACATTATTGTACCCGGCTGTTACATACCTGGTTGTTACATTATTGTACCTGGTTGTTACATTATTATACCTTGCTGTTACATTATTGTACCTGGTTGTTACGTTATTTTACCTGGTTGTTACATTATTGTACCTGCTTGTTACATTATTGTACCTGGCTGTTACATACCTGGTTGTTACATTATTTTACCTGCTTGTTACATTATTGTACCTGCTTGTTACATTAGTGTACCTGGTTGTTACATTATTGTACCTGGCTGTTACACTATTGTACTTGGTTGTTACGTTATTGTACCTGGTTGTTGCATTATTGTAACTGGTGGTTACATGACTATTTCAGAAATCTCAAGGACAACAACTTAAGAACAATAGAACCCGGTAGTTTTGATTCTTTAACTAATATCGTGTTCATGTGAGTAATTTCATGAAAGTCAAACAGTTATATCAATAACAATAATTTTTCAATACGTATGTGCACATATTACAATAACAATTGCAAAAATGGTATTCCTCAATATGATCTAAGTCATTAACACAAAGGGAAGCTTCATAATAAAATTTTTACAATTTTGTGTAAAACTGTTTAGTAACTCCTTTAAGCAAAGTTATGCCCTTAGCTAATATTTGCTTTTCATTTGGTCAAATTGATATGCATTTCCATTAAGATACAAGATACAAGATATAAATATTTTATTATATATTTTATTATATTGTATTGCCCGGAGCAGAAGAATTATAAACAATACAAATGATTGATTGATTACAATGTATATAATTGGTTTTAAATGAAGAAGAAAAGATAAAGAGAAACAAAATCATATATATATACAAACTTTCAGTATGAACAATGTGAATAGCACTAATATAAATACTGTTTATATTTCAACTCTATCCGAGTCTTTCTCAAAACAACAAAATATATAATAAAGTAGCTGTACTTTGGAAAGTTTCAGTCGTGGAACTGCATTTACACNGTTTACAACTCTCGTCATGTAATGATGTATATAACTATCTATTCAGGATCAAATATTCAAGGAATCAATAATGTTCTTTCTCTCTGAGAATAAGGTCTCCACCAGCTTAAATCAAATATCTAAAACAGTAGCATCTTCATTACTCATAAGCCAAAGAAACTGATTTTCACAATTCAAAGATTTAAAATTTGCATTCATATTAGGCCATACCAAATTAATTAATTGGTTCTCAGGCAATTTTTAATTTAAAATGATGAGGAAGGAAGGTAATTTTTTTACCTTTTTATTTGCCCAAGAAAAGATGAGGCAGCTTTTTACCTTGTAAAAACCACCAAACATGTAGTGAGGGAGGTGATTTTTTGTTTTTATTTTATTGAGATGGCAAAAATAGGGTCAATGAGG
>MJUU01056901.1:73764-149165 GCA_002080025.1 Modiolus philippinarum | reverse complement strand
CAATAAGAGACAACATCTTTTCAAAAGGGTACATTGTGGGGGTTCAAAAAGGGGTGGGGTCGCCAATGTTAACCCTATTGGAAAATGAAATTTTGGATATTTTTCACCATATTTCTCACCGTATCTCAAAAACGTTTAATGCTAGCTCCATGAAACTTCACAGGAAAGATGTTTGTAATGTAAAAAAGTGTTCTACATGTAGCATTTGAAATTTGAAAATAACTTCGGTTGAGGTATGGACAAAGCTCATTGCTGAAGGCCTCATGGTGACTTCAAGATGAAGAACAACAATAAAAGCGTTGTTCCATTGCTTTTTACCATGTATTTGTAGAGACTTTGTCTCATGTGTATTTACTCTATATCCCTTTATTGCTTAGTAGTTTATGCAAATGATTATATATCTTTATTACAGCAATACCTATTATATATGTAATAAGGGGAACCCCTGTCCAATTTTTTTGGATTTGGAAGGAGATCTGAAATATTGGGTTTAATGAACAAAGGACCATTTGGTTACCATGGAAACAAAACCAGAAACCATGTTTTCTGATAATAAAGGAGGAATTTTCAGAAATATTTATTACATAGCTTATAAGGGGAACCCCTAGCCAAATTTTTTTTTGGAAAGGGTCTGAAATGGGGTGCAATGGAAAAACGAGCACTTGGTTCTTGGTTGCCATGGAAACAAAACCAGAAACATATTTTTATTGTTGAAAAATTGAGTTTTCTTTTTAAAAAAGGGAATTTTGGGAAATATGTATTACATAGGTTATAAGGGGAATCCTTGCCCATTTTTTTTTTTTTTTTTTTTTTTTTTGTTGAAAAAAAGAATTTTCTGATAAAAAAAAGGAATTTTGAGAAATATGTATTACATAGGTAATAAAGGGAATCCCTGCCGAAATTTGCTCTGGAAAGAGATATGAAATGTAATGGAAAAAAGAGCATTTGGTAGCCATGGAAACAAAACCAAAATCTTATATATTTTGGAAAATCAGGTTTACTGATAAAAAGAAGGAATTTTGAGAAATATGTATTACATAGCTTTTAAGGGGAACCCCTGCCCAAATGTTTTTGGAAGGGTCTGGAATTGGGTGTAATGACAAAAGAGCACTTAGTTACCATGAAAAAAAAAAAAACAATATTAATATACGAAAGATAACAGGAAACACCTACAATGGCCGTAAACAACAATCACATGCCACTATCCTCCAGGGAACCGCACGAGAAAAACAATAAAATGACAAAAGACAAACATGGACAACGATAGGAACTCGGGATAGCCGGACTTGGTACCGGCACTAACAAGAGCTAGCGGTAGGGTTAAACCGGTTTATGGGTACCCAAACCTCCCCTTTCTCTATCCCGTTTCCCTATAGTAAAATAAAACATAAAAAAACCCAATACAGGTAGACTACTAACTCCAAGACCACAATCTTGAGAAGGAAAGAAAAAGACAAAACGTAATATTTTTGTTGAAAAATTTAGTTTTTCTGATTAAATAACTCAATACCGCAGTTACTGTGAATTTTGATTCTGCATATGCGCATTTCGACAACTTGTGTCTCTTCAGTGCAGATAAAATCTAAATGTTTGGAAGACCATAAATCCAAATATGTTTCAAAACTGATAGAGAACAAATTACCAAATATGATCTAAATAGAAAGCCAAAATCAGCTAAGGACAGAGCTTTGCATGAGGGAGATACTCCTTAGTTTCAACAAAATTTACAAAAAATTAGATATTGTAAGGTTCCAAAAAGAATCGGCTTTCGGGTCAGCACCGAAGTACTGACTACTGGGCTGGTGAATACCCTCGAGGACTTACAGTAAAAAAAGGAATTTTGAGAAATATGTATCACATAGGATATAAGGGGAACCCCCACTCAAGTTTTTTGAAAAGGGTCTGAAATTGGGTGTAATAGACAAACAAGCATTTGGTTGTCATGGAAACAAAACCAGATAATATTTTTTTAATCTGGTTTTCTGATAAAATTTTGAGAAATTTGTTGACCTATGCTATAAGGGGAAACCCTGCCCATTTTCTTTCAAAAGGGAGTCTGGTAATGCCTTGAAATCCGATATCGGAGTTTGTTTGGGAGACTTTTGTGTTTCGCTTGCGAATACAGATGGACTTTTATTATAGAAATTTCCCTTATCCCTCTTTCCTTCGGTATTGGGGTATTGGGAACATACTATTTCATTGGGCCCTATGGAGGACACATTCAAAGATCTTCTTCTTAGAAAGTTATAGACCTCTCAGAACCAATCTAAGTCACAGTTGTCCTTTGATGGTTCTTGCAGAAAAGGTTTCCAACACGTTTGTAACTAATCCAAGACAAGCTTAACATTGTACCTAGTGGAATTCACGTTAGAAATCTCTTCAGATTTTATTGATCCATTTCAACCAAACTTAGCCACAGTGTTCCCTTAGAATCCATTCTAGTCACATACAATTGTCTTTAAAATATTCCTTACAGAAAAGGTATCTCTGAAACCATTAATTTATTTGAACCAAATTAAATCACAACAGTCTTATGGCTACCTTCAAAATGTGTTTCTCAGATTGGGCCTATTAAAATGCCTTTGATATCTCTATCAGACGTGAACCATGGTCTAGATAAGCGATACAAGCTTATGTTAGCCTCTTCTATATCTATTATGACCCTTTATTGAAAAAGTGAGAACATGATACTAATTTTTTTCTTCGCAATTTAACAAGTATCAAATGTTTGTTGTCCTCGGTATTATTCCGCCGTGCGCGGTCCCGGCTGAAGAATAGGCCCGCAGCATCCTCTGAGCTTGGAGTATGAGCAATCCTAACAGAGGACCCCGAGGGAACCCCGGGATATAGAAATAGGACCCAGTATCTCCGGCTTGCGGGGTATGACCCCTCCTAAACGGAGGCTGACCCCGAGGGTCCCGGGATATAGAAATAGGACCCATTCCGTGGTTGTGCGGGATTAATAAATACACAACCCATCTTTCGGATGGGATATAAACTCAGGTCCACGTGTTGGAAGAAATGCCACGCTTCCTGCACGTTAAAGAACCCTTGTAGCAAGCTCTTTTTGGGGTGGTCCGTAGGTGATCGGCTACAAGGCTAAATTCCCCGCCCTTGACGATTTCACCCTACCTTTCCAGTGGCAGTCAGAATTTCCCGTCCCATGGCCATTTCCATACCCCAAAGTGATTATTTATCAACAAACTTGTTCTCGTCTTGATATAGCTGAAATATTGCTGAGTAGACGTTAAACAATATTCAATCAATCAATCAATCCTCGGTATTATTTAAATTACAGTCAAGTCATCTTATGTTATGATGACAAATTTGAATAAATTAGAATATTTTACGAAACAAGACGTTAATTACAGCAATCAAAATCAAGAGACACGAGAAAATTAGAATTCAGAACGGAAAATACTTGATACATAAAAAATAATAGAATAACAAACACAACACTTAAAACTGTAGCACCTTGCAGGCTTCAATTGAAATCGAGAGAATCTTCGAAAGAATGAACATTTCCTGCTACGTTAACGGCTTCCGTCACATTGTCATTGATTGAATACATGATAGTCAAAACTTGTAGTGTCAAGTTAGTGAAGACGAAAAACGTGGCTGAAAGTATCGAAAAATTTTATATCTGAGTGACACATAAGATGCTTAATTCAAATGTAGTTTAAAACAAGACAAGCAGTAAATTAATGACAATTCAGAAATACATTCCTTGTAGTTAACCTAAAATTATTACACAAATGTTTTTAAAAAAAGAAGATAATATATCTGTGCGGTTTAAAAAAATATTCTTAAAAATACTTGCATTTTGCAGAGAATCTGACAGCAACAAGAAAAACAATAATATGGATTTGCTGTGCATTTAATTCTATTGAAATTTGAAGAGGAGAAGTTGTATTTCTTTCAATGTCATGATATTGATTTCTATATTCTATTACAAGCAATAGTATTTGAATTGCTAATATTGCTAATGCTGTTTGTTCTTCATAGTAATTGAGGTCGAAAGTGGATGAATTATCGTTGAAGACGAAAAAGAGTTCAAGAAAGTTTGAAGTAGTCACCTGCATGGTTTTTGTGTACCGGTCTAGGGCAATGCCATGTAGCTCGTGATGGGAAAGGAGTATCATATGGTGAGCCCCATTACGACCGCGAATACTTTCCCAACTGTAATCATGCAGCCTCTCAACAGAGGACAGCTCCACCTTGTAGTGATACAGGTGTCGAAGGGTGCTGACTACTTTGGAGTTGTCCTTTATCAAACATTCTAGAACATCAACTTATTATTATTTGTGTCTGTGTCAAGGTCGGGAACTCATACGGTTGGTAGACTTGAGAGCATTTTTCCAACTCGTGGGCGAGTACCGGCTGCGATCAGCTCTCCTGATATGAATAATGATCGGCTGTTTCGTCCTAAATGATTTCAAAGCATGAGCTGTTTTTGCAATGCCGAAATCAAATGTTATTTGGAAACAACTGCACAAGAATGAAAGTTTGTGTCTGTTTAATAACTACTGAACCAAATCATACTTTATATCGATATGTTGTTGTTGCAATTCCAGACTGTTTTTAATTATTGATGATATATGTGTCGTGCATTTAAAGCCAGTTTGGTATACCCATTACTACAAATGTGTGCAACCGTTGAATGACTTGTTTTATTCAAACTGAGCTAATAATGGCAAAGAAAGATAAAAACCAGATCAGGATAAGAAATATATTCAATTTCTTGTTCCTAGATGAAATAAATCGAACAAAAATAGAAGGAAGCTGTGCTACAGTATTTGATGGCTGCTTTTGTTATACCGGAAGGAACATAAAGTCCACCTGGAAGATACATCTTTAAAATGGTAATTAATTGCATTTAAAATTAAATTGTTTTTTCCACAATAAATGTGTCAGACGTGCACTCCACAATAGGGTATAGAGCTAACAGGAGAACATGGCCCAAAATGACAGCAATGACAAACTTGATGAACAGATAAATAAATTCAAGATATGGATGTCTGCTTTATATTTAGGGAATAAAAATGCAAACAAAGAAATCGAACAAATGATAAGAAAATAACAACAGCTGTTGTTTAATTTCATTAAACTTAAATAATTTGCACTCTGACAACTTGGGTATTTTCAGTTCCGAAGAAATAAAAATGTAAATTAGGTGAAAATATCGTGTTCAAAAACTACATTTTTTGTTTTATGTTTTGCCTAAATATTTTCAGTTTCGTTTAAAATTTAATTTGAACATTCAGTTACTGAATCAGCCAAATGTTATCAATAAAAAATGCACAGCAATTGTACTCGAATTTTCAGTTTAATTTGATAACACGTGTCCGGTCATTTAATGTCGTTATCTAACATTTCACTCTGTGAGTGCTTTGTTTTGAATGTTGTGATTTCTGTTTCTGTGCTTTTTGTCTGTCTAGCGTCGTTGTTTTCTATGTTCTCGTTTTGGCCATGACTTTGGACTTCGATTTTTGTAAATTTCACCCCTTTGTTCCTTCGGTATTCTACTGCCGTTGTTAAGTAAAAAAACAACAACATGGAATAAATGACCAATCTATTGTGCACCAATGATAAATCTCCACGAATTTTTTCTTAATTTGATTTATGGTCTTCAACATTATTAGATTTTATCTGCACTGAAGAGACATAAATTGTCGAAATGGCCATATGCAGAAACTAAATTTACAGAAACCTCGGTTTTTGTCATTTGTATGCACAAAAGACACATCAAATAAAAACAAAATCATTAGAATATATGAATCAACAGAAGGAATAGTGATGAATGGAGTTCAAGCAGAGACTTTTCCCGATATTCAGAAACTTGATTATGGGTACAAAAAATAAAACTGGAGAGTAATGATTTAATTTTGACCCAAATTTAAACAATATTTTGCGCCTTTAATTTCCTGTCAACAAATAATTCGCATAAAAATGGCCGATGTATTGTTTATAAGATGCTGATAAAGCAATTTATCCAATTAGTAAATTTAAGTATCTTTGTTTCGAATCACACAATAACAAATAATGAATATAATTACCACATTAGAGAATATGCCATTAATCGTTTTACGAGGACATTAGGAAAATAGATTAATTAGATAAATGATATGCAATTTTTTTTTAATGTGAATTTTTTTCATACAAACTTATATTTTAAATGGAAACGTACATTGAATTTGCAAAATGCAACTACGTCCACAATCATTCTATTTTGACGTGAAAGGATACAACATGTAATTATTTGTGCTTTGTTAAAAATTCTATCATTTTTACATTATTAGTTTTTTTTTATAATATACCAAAGCTATTAAAGCAAAGTGATAATTACATTCATTCATATTCTCAATACCCATGTGCATTTTATCTTTGATGTCATTGTAGATCAGAGGAACAAATTTACCTTTAGCCATATTTTACCGCCAAGTAAAGTCAAAACGTTAAGTTTTTAGCCTAGTTTTTCAATAAGTCTTAGCGGTTTTCATCACTTCTTAGTATTGTATGGTATATACAAACATTCCATATTAAGATTTTTAAGTTCATGCTATTTTTTTCAAAAAAATATGGTTAGTGATAAACTATGCTCTTTGTCTTCAATGATACATTAAATTGTTCATTTGATTATCGAACATGACTTCCACATACGTGTAGTATATGAAATTTGTATTAAATGTTGTTTTTGGTGGTTTCAATCAAGCAAAAATATTCCTTGCATATTTAAACAGTTTTCATCGACAGCTAACGCATAGCTAATACAAGTAAATCATTTTTCACAGATATATGTTTCAGGTGTCGTAGAGTAAATAAACAATATCGACGTCGCTGTGAATTTAGATTTTGCATATGGCCATTTCGACCAAACGATTGCAATATTTTACGAAAGGATATGGAGTAAATAAACATGAGACCATAACACATATGTTAACTCCAACTGCACTAATTTTAATGAGCTGTATGGCCATTTCGGAAATTTATTCCTCAACAGCAGTTTAATTTTGGAAATCCTGAAACTCAGAAAATACCATTTTGAACAATTTCAGACTATTAATAAAGTTTTAGCTTTGTCATTAGCTATATTTGATAATACTGATTATTCGGATTTCGTTTGGTTCATGCATTTTAAACATTTTTGAAATTATGGATTTCCTTTGTTTGGGTTCTGGTGCTGCTGATGAGGAAGTAATTTCCGAAAATGGCCATACAGCTCTTTAAAATTGTTGCAGTTGGAGTTAACATATGTGTTGTGGTCTCATGTTCATTTACTCCCTATCATTTCATAAAATATTTAGTACATATATGTGTATTACAATTTTCAATTATGATATCGTTCATTTAACAATGATATATACAAAACATAAGTGGTAAGTTTTATGCGGCAATTGACCAAAACTTATTTTTTCGCAACAATATGTTGGGAAAGGTAGAATTTTTATGATGTATGGAGTTGGTATCAATTTTTGAAAAATGGCTTAAATTTGTATTATATGTTACGCAGATTTGATGGGCTTATATTTAATTTCAGATACCTTGCTGGGTGTAAAATGGACCTGTTCCATCATTTCGTGAAGGGTATGCTCATCTTAAATTGTTTTTGTTCGATTTAAAAGGACTTTTAAAACGACGGAGTTCCAAAGGATGGGTGCATTGGGGTTATTTTCGGCCACGGGCAGCAATTTGATGGCTTTTGAACATTTAAGTGCAATTAAACTTTAATGTGTTAGTTCAGTTATGAAATACCGTATTTGATAGCCTAATGATATTTCATGATTAGGTTTTTCTTGTTTGGAAAATGACTGTTAAATTCCTTTTGTTAGCTCAACTGACTTTGAGCTTTTGCCATCAAACGGCGTCAGTCGTCCGTCTGTCGACCGTCCGTGAACTTTTATTCAAACATCACTTATCTGAAGATACTGGACTATTCTAATCTAACTTGGCCCTAATCATCCCCAGTGTATGCACATTCACGTTTGTGATTTTTATGTCATAGACCATTAGCATGGTCGTTGTCACTAGAAATAGAACATAGGGTTCAATTGCTATTTTTTGCAAATAACTCACAAACTGTTACAAAAATCAAAATAAATACAGCAGTTGTACAGAGCTAAAATAATCAGCATGATGTGATCTACTTACCCTGCAATTTGGAGAATATCCGATAACCCGTCTTGGAGTTATTGCCCCTTTTCCGCAAAATTTCCGTTGCGTTTTTTTTTTTTGTATTTTACTTTTCGTTTGGCATACTGAAAACGATACCAGATAGAGGTTAAGTTTAAGATTTAAATGGATCAATTTTAAACAAGTTTCTAATTTCTAATATTGTTATTGTTAAACCAAAAATTACTATTATGTTTTTTAACATTTTACACATCTGTTTTACTTGTATGTAAGCTATATGGTCTTATATTAATATTTTATGTATTTATTAAAATTGTTGAATAAACCCAACAGTTCTCGCCACAATATAGCTGAAATATTGCTGAAGTTGGCGTAAAACATCAATCAATCAATCAATCAATCAATAAATTACAAAAATGGTCAGCATAATAAGATCACATGTCCTGCAATTTTGAAGAAATTTGACGACCTTTATAGGAGGAACATAGTTTAACGTAAGGACCCTATGTAAAATGCTTTCAAAGATATTCTTCTCTTAAACTGCTGAGCCAATTGGAATAAAACTTGGTCACAATAGTCCATTGGTGGTCTATTTCAAAGTTTGTGATATTTTTATGTTGATACTTTATCCAAGATTGCCGCCAGCGAGGAACATAGTTTAACTTAATCTTGTTAAGGACCCTGTGTGAAATGCATTAAAATTAATGATCTTCTCCTCTGAACTTACTTAGTCAATTGGAAAGAAAAACTTGGTCACAATAGTCCATAGGTAATTCACTTCAACTTTTGTTGTTTTTATGTTGGTACCTTATCCATAAAGGTAACCAGGGAAAACATAGTTTAACGTAATTACCCTCTGGGAAATGCATTCAAAAATCATCTTCTCTGAAAGTACTGAGCTAATTTAAGTGGTTTCCTTCAAAGCTTGTGATTTACGTTTTTACCTCAAACAAGATGGCAACACTGTTTGAATATCCTCTTAGAAACTGCAACATCCGGTGAAATGATGTATAGTATGGATAAAAATGGATGGTCTCTTGGTGACAATGAAAAAATCAGTCACCAGGAAAGCGATACAGGCTAATGTGAGCCTCTAGTATTTGTCATACCTATTAGACCCAGGTCAATACTATTTACTATACTTTGGAGATTGGTCTTGGATAGAAAATGCATTTCGTTATAGAATTTAAGACTATTTCCTTCAATTAAATGTTTAGTTACAATATAATTTTGCATATTAAAAGCTGTTCTATTTGGGCTAATTGTATTTAAAATGATGGTTACTCTAGGATTTTTATGAATATCTGCGATTTGATATCTTAACTGAAATCTTTCATGTCTCAATTCTCGTTTTTTAGGTTATGAATTATATTTGTTTATCACTAACTATGAGTTATAGTTAGGTAGGTCAATGATATTTAGCATATAGGTTTGTCTTGAGTAGTACATGACAGTCTGTTATATTGGTTTTTGTATGTGACGTCAATTGAACGATCCAATGAACACGTTAAGTTTTTGTACTTAGTTTAGTTTCTCAGTAATTATAAGTGGTAGGTCAATGATATATGGCATTTATGTTGATCTTAGGTAGTACATGTCAGTCTGTTATTTGGCTTTTGTCCTTAACCTCTATTTCACGGTCTAGTGAGCATGTTAAATTTTTGTGATTAGGTTATTTTCTCAGTAACTATAATTTGTAGGTAAATGGAATTTTGTATGAAGGTTGGTCTTGAGTAGTACATGACAGTCTACTATATGGCTTTTGTCTGTGACCTCAATTTCACGGTCTATTGTGCATGTTAAGTTTTTGTGCCTAGTTAAGTTTTTCAGTAACTATAAGTGGTAATTCAACGATATTTGGTATATAGCTTGGTTTTGAGTAGTACATGACAGTCCGCTTTATGGTCTGTAACCTCAATGTTACGGTTCAATGAACATGTTAAGTTTTTGTGTTTGTTAAAGTTTTTCAGCAACTATGAGTGGTTGGTCAAAAATATATATGTAGATTTTGATGTGGCTTTTGTCCTTGACCTCATTTTCACGGTCTAGTGAACATATTTGGTTTTTCAATATCTATCAGTGGTAGGTCACTGATATTTGGCATTTTGGTTTTGGGTGATACATGACAGTCTGCTATATTGCTTTTGTCATTAACCCTTATTTCACAGTCTAGTGAACATGTTAAGTTTTCTGATTTAGTCAGTTTGAGTTTTCACATCAATTTGCGACCAAGTAGTAGGGACAGTAAAGTAGGGACGGGGGAGACATGAATTTGGGTGCACACTTGTTATGATCTGGGCAATCTTTGACTTGTCAATTGAATTTTTTTTCTCTCCCGCCATTATAAACACCGAAAGCGAGAGTATAGCAGTACAAACCCTAACAACGACGGTTTAAACTTCAATGTTTAGTTTTCGTCAGTAGGTCGATTTTGTCACAACTATTATTGGTAGGTAATTGGTTTTTTGTATGTGGATTGGTCGTTGGTAGAATATGACAGTCTGGCATATGGTCTTCGTACTTGACCTCAATTTGACGGTCTATTGATCATGTCAGAATATAATGATTAGGTCATTTTCTCAGCATTTAATAGTTGTAGATCAGTGATATTTGGTATGTGGTTAAGATACAAAAAAAATACCGAAGTTGCATTAAAAACAGTAATTTCGTTATGCTGCCCACGTGTTTCAGGGAGTAACATCTCATTAAAATCAGATAATATGGAAAGCCATAATCCAAAGATTTCCAAAAAGAAGTACTCATTTCCAAAAATATCGAAATAGGAAGCCAAATCCGTACCAAGGACATCTACCGGGTGCCATTCACGGAATGAAACCTCAGTAATTTTTAAGTGGTTAGAATTTAATAAAACCAGTAAATTTCTAAAACAAGCAAGGTAAACTTTTCATGTCAGACAAGTCTGACTATTGGGCTAGTGAATACCCTCGGGGACCTCTGGTCCACCAGCCGTGGCATCGGTTCAAAATACAAAAAAAAATACCGAAGTGGCATAAAAAACAGTAAATTTCGTTATGCTGTCCACGTGTTTCAAGGAGTAACCTCTCACCAGCAGCATTAAAATTAAATAATATGGAAAGCCATAATCGAAATTTTTCCAAAGAGAAGTACTAATTCATAAAAATATCGAAAAAGGAAGCCAAATCCGTATGAAGGACATCTACCGAGTGCCATACACGGAATAGGCCCCAGTAATTTTTAAGTGGTTAGAATTTAATAAAACAGTAAATTTCTATAACTTTCATGTAAGACAAATCTGATAAATACCCTCGGGGACCTCTGGTCCACTCGCAGTGGCATCAGCCCAATGGTTCAAAATACAAAAAAATACCGAAGTTGCATAAAACTAGAGCTGTCGCCGAATGGCAACCAATTATGCCCCCGCTCATTGAACCCTGAATCAATACGGCAAGTGCAAATTTAAGCGTGTGTTGACACAGTACAAGTATGGACACAATGAGATGCCTCCCCTGTTTCCAAAATATATAAAAGGAATGTTCTCAGCCCAAAAATCAATTTAATTGGTGCTAACCAATCTTCCTGTAAAGTTTCATCCATTTTGAGGCACTTTGAATTTTCCCGCCTTTTTTCAGTTTCCATAGCAACGGCAGCAATTTTGAAAATTCTGAGACCCCAAATCAATTCTATGGGTGCTAGACATCCTTCTTGTAAAGTTTCATCAAATTTGAAGCATTTTCAATTTCCCAGCCTTTTTTCAGTTCCCATGGCAACCACGGCCATTTTGAATATTCCAAAAGTTATGTTTTGCACATCTGCTTATTGTAAGTTAGATTCCTTTGAAGTAGTTGGAAATATTTTGCAAACTTTCTAAAAAAAACATGAATAGTTGTGTTTTTCATTCGTACGGAGGGACGGACGGGCGAACAGACGGACGGACAAGGGCAAAACAATATGCCCCCGTCGTTTCGTCGCGAGGGCATAAACAGTAAATTTCGTTAAGCTGTACATGTGTTTCAAGGAGTTACCTCTCATCAGCAGAATTAAAATCAAATAATATGGAAAGCCATAATCCAAAGATTTCCAAAAGAAGTACTCATTTCCAAAGATATCGAAGTAGGAAGCCAAGGACATCTACCGAGCGCCATACACGGAATGAAGCCTCAGTAATTTTAAGTGGTTAGAATTTGATAAAACAGTAAATTTAGGATATTACATGATAGTCATTTATATAACTGTTATCTTTGACCGCAACTTCAATTTTTGGACGGGTATTTTTTTATATAATTACTAGTATTCTGTCATTTGCCCCTATTAATCGTTATTGGTGGGTCATTGATATTTGATATGTATGTTATTCTTGGGTAGTACATGGCAGTCTGTCATTTGTCTTAATTGAACAGTATAGTTGAAATGTTGAGTAGCGGTCACTTTGTGAATTTCTCAATAAATATTAGTGAAAGTGATATTTAGTATATTAGTTGGTTTTGAATAGTTCATGACAGTTTGCTATTTGGCATTGATCGTGACTTTACTTTCAAAGGTCAAGTGACTGTTTTTGTCTCTTTTGCGACAAAAGTAACGGAAAGTAAGACACGTGCGTGCTAAGTAAAGCGGTGACGGAGTTAACTTTCATTGATTACAGAATATTTTGAAAACTCTTTGATGTAAGAATATAAAATTTGGTCCAGTAGACGTACTAATTAAGTGCTACCGGACGTACATAAAATTGTGTAACATTAATCTCAACTGCATGGACCAGTTACCGCATTAAGTTTCTCTGATACGATCCATTTCTCAATAACTATAAGTGGTAGGTCAATAATATTTAGTATTGAAGTTAATCTTGGGTAGAACATATCAACCTATGACGTTTGTCCTTGACCTCAATTTCACCTTCTAGTGGCCATGTTCAATTTCTCTGATTAAGTCCATTGTTAAAAACTATAAGTGCTAGGTCGATAATAGTCTGTATGAATGTTGGTCGTTGGTAGTTCATGTAGGTCTGCCCTTGACGTTAATTTCATGGTCTAGTGACTATGTCAAATTTCTCTGATTAGGTAAGTTTCTCAAAACACTATTAGCTTAATTGGTAGGTCATTGGTATTTTGGTATGTATGTTCGGAAATTACATAACAGTCTGTTATATGACTTTTGTCCTTACCCTAAATTCCTCGTTCTGATGGCCACGTTAAGCTCCTCTGATGAGTCCATTTCTCAATGACTATAAGTGGTAAGTTTAAAATATTTAGTATGTAGACTGGCCTTTTGTAGAACATACGAATCTGGCATATGCCGTTTGTCCCTGAATTCAATTTCACAGTCTAGTGTTCATGTAAAATTTCTCTGATTAAATCCATTTCTCAATAACTATGAGTTGTAGGTGAATAACGTTTTTTATATAGATTGGTCTTTGGTAGTTTTTGTCTGTCTGGAAAATGACTTTTGTCCTTGACCTTAATTTTCAAATCTTAGTAATCACGATAAGTTTCTCTGATTAGGTTACTTTTTCTACAATAATAAATGGCAGGTCAATGATATTTGATATGTAGCTTGGCCTTGGGTAAAATATGTCAGAATGGAAGATGACGTTTGTCCTTTATCTAAATTTCACGGTCTTTTTGGCCTTGTTAAGTTTCTTTGATTAGGTCCGTTTATCAAAAACCAGAAGTGGTAGGTCGTTATTATTTTTATTGTACAAGAATCGTGGGTAGTACATGTAAGTCTGGTATATAACTTTCGTCCCTGACCTAAATTTTAAGTTCTAATGGCCAAGTTTTTCTGATGAAGCCAATTTCTCAATTACTATTAATGCTAGGTCGATAATATTGTGTGTAAGGGTTGGTCTTGGGCAGTACATGTGAGACTGGAATGTGGCTGTTACCCTTGACATTAATTTTGTGGTCTAGTATCCATGTCAAGTTTCTCTGATTAGGGCAATTTCTCAATAACTATAACTGGAAGGTCAATAATATTTCTCATCTAGGTTGGTTTTGGAAAGTACATGTCAGTCTGGCATGAGATACTTGTCCTTGACCTCGTTTCGCGAGGTAGTGGGTACGTTAAATTTCTCTGATTAAGTCCATTTCTATAAATGGTAGGTCCATTATATATAGTATGTAGGTTGGTCTTTGGTCGAACATGTCAATCTGGCATATAACGTTTGTCCTTGAACGCATTTCACGGTCAAAGGGCAAAGTTTAAATTTCTCTGATTTAGCCCATTTCTGTATAACAATACGTGGTAGTTGGGTAATAATTAGTATAGAAATTGGTCTTTGGTAGTACTTGTCAGTCTTAAAAAATGACTCTTGTCCTTGGCCTCAATTTTACAGTCTTAATGACCAAGTTTCTCTAATTAGGTAATTTTCTAAACAATTATAAGCAATAGGTCAATGTTATTTAGTATGTAGCTTGGTTTTGGGTAGAACATGACAAACTGGCAAATGATGTTTATCCCTGGACTCAATATTTCACGTTCTTGTGGCCATGTTAATTTTCTCTGGTAAGGTCCATTTCTCAATATCTTTAAGTGGTAGGTCGTAATTATTCAATGTGTTGAAGAGTCTTGGATAGTAAGTATGACTTTTGTCCCTCATCTAAAGTCCTCGTTCTAATGGCCAAGTTAAGTTTTTCTGATTAAGTCAATTTCTAAATGACTATTAATGCTAGTTCCATAATATTCTGTTTTAAGGTTGGCCTTGGATACTTCATGTGAGTATAGCATTGGCTTTTGCCCTTGACGCTAATTTCATGGTATAGTGGCTATGTCACTTTTTCTAATTAGGTCAGTAATATTTAGCATTTAGGTCGGGCTTGGATAGTACATGTTTGACTGTCATTTGACTGTTGTCCTTGACTTCATTGCTCGGGAAAAAGGCCACATTAAGTTTTCTGATTAATTCCATTTCTCTTTTAAGTGGTAGGTGGATAATATTTAGTATATAGATTGGTCTTTGGTAGTATTTGTCAGTCTCGAAAATGACTCTTCCTCGATGTCAATTTCACAATCTTAGTGACCGCGAGAAGTTTCTTTGATTAGGTTTTTTCTAGCTTGGGTCTGGTTATAACATGCCAGACTGGCAGATGACGTTTGTCCTTGAACTCAATTTTACGGTCTGGTGGACATGTTTAGTGTTCTTGATTAAGTATATTTTTCAATAACTATAAGTAGTAGGTCGATAATATTTAGTATATGGATTGGTCTCGGGCAGTACATGAGAGTTTGGCATGTGACTTTTGCCCTTGACGTTAATTTCGTGGTGTAATGGCCATGTCAAGTTCCTTTGACTAGGTCAGTTTCACAATGACTATAAGCGGAAGGTCAATAGTATTTAGCATTTAGGTCGGTCTTCAATAGGCATGTCAGTCTGGTATATGACCTTTGTACTTTACCTAATTGCAAGGGAAAGTCGCCACGTTAAGTTACTTTAATGAAGTCTATTTGTCAATGAACATAACTTATAGGCTAATATTATTTAGTATGTAGGTTGGTCTTGGGTAGAAAGTGTCAACCTGTCATATCACGTTTGTCCTTGAACTCAATTTCACGGTCTAGTTGCTATGTTAAGTTTTCCTAATTTAGTCCATTTCTCTTTAATAATAAGTGGTAAGTAGATAATATTTAGTATACAGATTGGTTTTTGGTAGTACTTGTCAGCCTGGAAAATGACTCAATTTCACAGTATTAGTGACCAAGATATATTTCTCTGATTAGGTTAGTTTCTAAATAATTAAAAGTGGTTGGTCAATGTTATTTAGTATTTAGCTTGTCTTGAGTAGAGCATTTCAGACCGGTAGATGGCCTTTGCCCTTGACCTCAATTATATGGTGTAGTTAGCGTGTCAAATTTCTCAGTATGTCTTAGTGGTAGGTAAATGATATTTTGTTTGTGGGTTGGTCTTCGGTAGCACATAATGGCCTGCAATATGGATTTGGTCAGTTATTTTTTATTGAAAACAATATTCTATTAAAAAAACAAGCAAGTATAATAAGGTACACTACGTTACGTTTATGTTTCAGATATAAGCTAATGAGCTTTTACATATATATCTTATACAGTATATTCACAATATTCTTACTAACAAATACATGTTTTAATAATTGTTGCACAAATGTTTGCAAAATAGTAAATGTCTTTGTTCAAAAGTATTAACCGTAATAAACATTTAAGAAGTTTATAAGATGAAATGCAGTGAATGATACATGAAGATGTTAATCGTTTTATTTTTATTATTAAGTACACCTAATGCAAGTAAGTTGTATTCTGATTGGTTAACACCTGTGGCATTTTTTGGCAAATACTACTTCGCAGATACTATTGTCGTGGTATTTGTCCCGGAGTCATCTGTGCGTTTTTATTATAAAAACAGTTTGTGTTATTAAACTGATATAAACATGGACGTCTTAATGCTCGGGGAATTTTATCGTCCCGCGACTTGTATATTCGGCAAATACCCCTCCTTATCATAATATATCTGTTCACTAATCATGTGCTAGTTAATGTTTGGTTATCGATAGTTCATTTGACCCATATAATAGACCTTTATCATCAGAGCCTGCAAGCGGAATTAATAAATCTTGTCAAAGGTTTGAATAAAGAAAGATGGCATGTTGATAGATAAAAACTAGTTGTTTGTAGTGAACAACAGCTGCAATTTGGGGAGTCAACTATGTTTCTAACTAACAAGTCAAACTAGAATTCATGCGTAAGCGAGTGTTAAGAAGTTGTCAAAGTCGGCTACCTGTTTAATAGTAGACGGGAGTTTATTTGTTTGGATTTAAAAGTTTCGTTTTGAATATAGATATTGAATTGCAACACCGTTTTTCTGATTGTAAAGCGTTCCATAGTTCTGTGGCTAAAGACTAGTCCGGGTATTGATCATTATTAAGTAAATTGTCCGTATTATGATCATTTTGACTACCTACCCGATTTGGTTCTAATTTTATAAGGTATTATGGAGATTTGTTGTTAATCATTTGTTAAAAGTATAAAAGTTTGTGTACTTTAGTCAGTCAGTCTGTCAGTCATTTTTCCCAATGGGTTTTCATCAGGTTATTGTTAACTTGTGAGATTAGTGTCTCCTGTTACAATGCGAGCGGTGTAGAGTTGGACATTTTGTAAATTATATATTATTGATTGATTGTGAGAATTCCAAATAACGTCTCCTTTTTCAAGAATTGGTCTTATAAATAATATATTTTTTCAAGACTGTATCTGTCTAGGACTAGGGAGTTTCCTTAGAATATTAATTTTTAGCTCACTTGACCCAAAGAGTCAGTGTGAGCTATTGCCATCACTTGGCGTCCGTCGTCCGTCCGTCCTCCGTCTGTTAACTTTTCACATTTTCATCAACTTCTCTGAAACCACTGAAGCAAATTCAACCAAACTTTACAGGAATGATGTATGGAAGGACCTTTACAAAGATTGCTCATTTCGTTCCGATCCGATAAAAACACGGCCGCCAGCGCGGAATTTAGGTTTAACATAGGACCCTACGGGAAAAATCACATTTTCATCAACTCCTCTGAAACTGCTGAAGCAAATTCAACCAAACTTTACAGGATTGATGCACTTAAGGTCTTTTACAAAGAGTGCTCATTTTATTCTGATTCGACAAAAAACATGGCCGCCAGCACGGAACGTGTTAGTTTAACATTGGCCCTATAGAAAATTCCTATTTTCATCTTCTTCTCTGCAATCACTGAAGCAAATTCAACCTAACTTTACAGGAATGATGTATGGATAGTCCTTTACAAAGATTGCTAATTTCGTTCCGATCCGATAAAAAGCATGGCTGTCGGCGCATAACTTGGGTTTAACATAGGACCCTATGGAAAAAAAATCACATTTTCATCTACTCCTCTGCTGTAACTGCTGAAGCAAATTCAACCAAACTTTACAGGAATGATGTTCTAAAGGTCCTTTGCAAAGATTGCTCATTTCATTCCAATTCGACAAAAAACATGGCCGCCAGCACTAAACATGGTTTAACGTTGGCCCTATGGGAAATTCACATTTTCATCTTTTCCTCTGAAACCACTGAAACAAAGGAGTAGAGCCACGAAGGGCCAAAATCGGCCTAATATCAGATCTTGACAGTATTTGTGTTTTTTATAGAGGACATTATTATTTGCACAAAAATTACTTCAATCTCCAAAATGAACATACTCTGTTGCCATGGCAACGACTTTTTTATAGTTTGCATCTACACCTTGAATTCTCTTCTTTTATTTAATTCAACTGCTATAAAACTACATACATCGAATATATTGCTACATACAATGCATTTCAATTGTTTCGAACATAACTGACAAATCTTTATGTTATTGGTTCTCTCATTGCCATAGTAACTGCTATTTTATTACCTAAAGAGGTATAGAATGCTTATTTAAGATGTTATTTCATAAATATTTTCTCGCAAAATATGCAGGCTGATTGACTAAAAATCGGTAAAATGTTTACAAATGATTTAATAGCAAGTTAAGTGGTAGAATTCTTGACGATTGTCATAATGTTGCCATAGCAACGGGCAATCTTGTGAAAAAAAGAGTACTTTTTGCATTCAAAGTGCTACCAAGTTAAAGAGATATCTCTTAAATCCAGCATGCCGAATAACCAAAGTGGATCAAAAACACTTTGGTCTAGTAAGTCAATTCCGATACAACTATTGTACCGTAACCATAGCAACGGGCAATAACGTGTCAAACCCCTTTGTGTATTCCATATGTTGTTAAAGAATACACAAAATAATGTGCATAGGTAGAATAATAAAAGAATTGACAAAAATGACAGAAAATTGCACAATTAAGTGAAAAGTCCAGTTCAAACATAAATATCATGTTAGACCACGTATTGTTGCCATTAAGTTGAGGAAAAAATCTTCGGCTGCATTGTGTTTTGTAATCTCCCAAACAATGCATGCCGACTGAACACATTATGCTCAAAAACTTGGACAATACATTTAAGTGTAGTGAATGCAATGGCAATCATGAAAAAATTGTCTCAGCTCATAGGAAAGCAACCAAACTTTGTATTTCGCAATATAAAAAGTTCTATACCAAAAGTACAAGATGATGCCACAAAGGATGTAAACACGGATGTGTCACTTTTCCACCTGCAAACACTTTCAGTATTTTGATTTCGGTCCTGGTACGAAAAACCATTTTTTTTTTGGAAACATACAATATATATACATGTATATTTATATACCTTTTTTGTAAATAATATTTAAAACTAATGAGAATCTTTCTGGTGCAAATCACTATACTCCGCTAACTTTGGCTACCCATTGGTCAATAGTTCTCTATATACCAATAAACGCTCAGAAATAATGATAATTAAAAATGTCATATCAATATGCAGACTAAAAGTTACCGAAAAATCCTTCATGTCGTCTACTGTAAACTTTTAAACCTTTGGAATAACTTAAGCCATAAAAGCTGAAGGTATTGTTTTCTTTCGTTGCTAAAGCAAAACTTCAAATCAATTTTGATTTCAGCACAAAATAATTATAATGAGGATGACAGAAAACTAAATGTACTTCACGCCAGATGAGGATATTAATGTAGTGCTCTGAAAACCACCATGGCAACCATTTATATTTCAAACTACCACTACCAAGATTGCCCCTGTGGTGATCCTTAAGAGGATGCTTTTAATTTCCTTCTTAGATGTCATCTGTTTTCAAATTCAAAGATGTGAACATTATGCCAAAATTAGTAATGACAGTCTGGGTGATAAAACGAATTGAATATTTTAGTAGACATGCGCACTTTCACAAGACAAACAAATCTTTTCATATGATGTACGCTAGATTTTATATCCATCTATACTCTTTTTATACCTACGCCTTAAAAGGTAAGGAATATAAAATTCTTTTATCCGTCCGTCTATCAGTCACACTTTCGTTTCCGGATGCTTTGAAGGGAAGTTTTAATATTTTGAGATAATGTTTCTATTCATAAAATACAGGTCAAATTTGATTTTGACCGTGATCAGATTTTGCGTTCCAGAGTTGTTGCCCTTGATTTAGACAAAATCTTAATTTTATGGTTTCCGGGTGATAACTTAACTTAGCTTTGTGAGAAAATTCTTGAAAATACTAGGATTGCCTATGGGCGCTGGTGTCTTTTGTGATGAGCAGATAACCTTTTTCTAGTTTTCATAAACGTATACTTATTTCAGATATTATAATGATAAAAGTTGCGTTTTGTATGTGTATATCTACCATGCTGTCATAAATTTCTGCGGTAAAGAAATGTATATTTCAATTGATATGACTGATGCCAAATCCTATTGTATTTCAATGCAATAAACTATTATTAAACTAAACTTGGGATAAACACTAAAAATTTAGTTTTTGAAAATTTTTTTGTGTTAGTGTCAAAATTATACATTCCATTTATATGTGCTACTAGAGTCACTCGTTTCATTTGGAATGATAGTACTGTCCAGCTGTAAACCCCATCATTAACAAAAATATGTCAAAATTATATTATTGGCCAAAGTAAATTAGTTTCAAAGAACAGAAAAATATTTGAGTACGGGATTTACCTATTTTCGCAGTACATTAAGAGTTAACAAAGAACTTAAAAATTGACTGTTGCTATATATATCGTCATTATCAGTTTCCATTATTATTGGGAAACAGTTACAATTGTCATCAAATATTATACATTTAGGTTTTCCTCTACATTTTGGCTACATTTGCATTTGTTCATGAAAACCATAAAAATATCGAATTTTAAATTCTGCATGAAAATGTTGAAAATCTGGCTTTAATTCGTACAGTTATGTATAAACGGTTTTCATAGGAGCTGGTTTATAGTTAAAGGTATGCTTAAATCAGAATTCAGGTCGTCTAGATGTATTATATAGTCTCTAATTCTCTGTGCACATACATTGGTTTGATTTGGGTATCTTAGTATTATAATTGACATTGCTTAATCAAGGCCGTCTGATACTAGTGAACGCATAGATTTATAACAAAAACCATCTTTAAAAATTAAAACTACACGACAAAGAATTGTTTGAAATCGATAAACAAATGATACATTATTTTAGACATTTTGTTATGTTGCATCAATTTGAAATACGGCTTAAAATCCGCATGGCGGAGATGAAATTTGTACCAAACCATGACAATTAATACTATCTGGAACTTATGCAAGTGGTGCATTCTTTTGCCCTTAATAGACCTCATACATTTTTGTATTTTGTATTGGTAAATGTTCGATTCCATTTGCCTTTGCATATGTAATCTATATTTTATTTATTCAGTCTCGGAATTTCTGCATACATAAGCTCGGTTCGTTCCCATATCGCATAACCAAATTCAATTTGTTAAACACACAGCCACTCGAAATTATACTATGTACACAAGTGTATACATGTAGTTTAATATAGCTACACTAAAAATAAAGTAACTGATATATAATTACATAGAAAAGCGTGACAAAATGGTTCCTTATTACCATATACAATATTAGAAAAATGCAATAAGTTGGTAAACAGGAAAAATGAAAACAGGAGACAAGTGTAATTCATTACACTCCTACCTTAGAACAGGAGTACACATAAAAACGCAGATAGATTTCTTGAAAAACCGCATTTTAGACATGAATTTCATTCAATCATTTGACACTTCGAATTTTGAAGAAATATACACAACTTTTTAGATGCTATCAATCTGGAGTTTTCGGTTAAACGACTTATACAATGTTCAAAAATTTACTCCGCCGTTCATGGAAGTTGCAAAAAGTTAAATTTTCGAAGTGGCCGCAGCCTTCGACCAAAATATACTCATTGGAATTTACTTTTATTATTGATTTTCCATTCATTGAAGATAAAAATATTTTGGTCGAAGGGTGCGGCCAAATTGAAATTTGAGAAAAATATGTTGGAAATATAGGAATTTTTCTCAAAATCTCCATACTTGCGTAAACGGCAAACGTCATAACCCATTATGACGTCATCGAAATGCAAGTACGATACGCATACGAAACGTTCGAAGGTGACCAATTAACATTAATATGTGGCAATTACATTTTGGTCAAAATCCTGAGCCATTTTTGGTCCTTTGTGGCTCTATTCCTCTAACCAAACTTTACAGGAATGATGTTTGGAAGGTCCTCCACAAAGATTGCTCATTTTGCAATGATCCAATAAAAAAACATGGCTGCCAGCACTGATCTTATTTTTAACATTTGACCCTAGGGAAAAACATCATTTTCAACATCTGCTCTGAAACTGCTGAAGCAAATTCAGGCAAATTTTACATAAACGATGTATGGAAGGTCCTTTACAAAGATTTTATTGTGTTGGGATCTGACAAAGAAGATAGCTCCCAGCATTGAACCTGGTTTAGAATGGTACCCATATATTAAAACATTTTTATGCCCCGCCTACGATAGTAGGGGGCATATAGTGTTCGGGTGTGTCCGTCCGTCCGTCTGTTCGTCCGTCCGTCCGTCCGTTCGTCCGTCTGTCCGTCCGTCCCAAGCCAGGTTTACCCTCAGGTTGAAGTTTTTTTCTGTGAAGGATGTATGCTATTATCATGAAACTTGGTATAAATACACATTAGGGTATAATTAAACAAAATTCATAAAAATAATTGATCCCGGCTACCAACTTCATGCTTCACTGATCATGGAAAAAAGGGGGATAGTATGAGGTTTACCCTTAGGTTGAAGTTTTTCTTCTGTGAAGGATGTATGCTATTATCATGAATCTTTGTATAAATGCACATTAGGGTATAATTAAACAAAAATCATAAAAAAAATTGATCCCGGCTACCAACTTCATGCTTCACTGATAATGGGAAAAAGGGGGAAAGTATGAGGTTTACCCTTAGGTTGAAGTTTTTTTTTCTGTGAAGGATGTATGCTTTTATCATGAAACTTTGTATAAATATACATTAAGGTATAATTAAACAAAAATCATAATAAAATTTGATCCCGGCTACCAACTTCATGCTTCACTGATCATTGAAAAAAGGGGGGTAGTATGAGGTTTACCCTTAGGTTGAAGTTTGTTTTTCTGTGAAGGATATATGGTATTATCATGAAACTTTGTATAAATACACATTAGGGTATATTTATACGAAAATCATAATATAATTTAATCTGACCACCAACTTCATGCTTCAATGATCATTGAAAAAAGGGGGTAGTATGAGGTTTACCCTTAGGTTGAAGTTTTTTTTCTGTGGAGGATGTATACTATTATCATGAAACTTTGTATAAATACACAATAGGATATAATTAAACAAAAATCATAATACAAATTTATCCTCGCTACCAATTTCATGCTTCACTGATCTTGGATACAAAGGGGGTAGTATGAGCTTTAACCTTGGGTTGAAGTTTTTTTTTTCTGTGAAGGATGTATGCTATTATCGTGAAACTTCATTTAAATATACATTAGGGTATGAATAAAAAAAAACATAACAAATATTTACCCATGCCACCAACTTCCTGCTTCACTGATCATGAAGTATGGCATTGCTCGAAATAGGTGAGAGGCGGGGCATTGTGTCCGTTAGACACATATTCTTGTTTTCATTACATGCGCTTAAATTATTGAAGCAAATTCAGTCAACTAAGATTGCTTATTTTGTTTTGATCTGATAGAAAACAAAACCCCAGCACAGAACATATTTTAACATAGGATCCTATGGGATAAACATCACTTGCATCACCTGCTGTAAGCATTTTGTCAGGTGAGCGATTCAGACTCAGTATCTGAGCCTCTAGTTATAAGCTCTATATACAGTGCAATTACATTTTGTCATTCCATTTCATGTCATTAAGAGATAGACACCTTAGTGGTTATCGTGGGCAAGAGTTTCAACTTTCTCGTAGTTCATTACGATCGGTGAATAATGAGATAAGGGCCAAAGGTACCACTACATTATACATAAAAGACCCATTAATACCACTCTTTGTGCAATACTCAAAAGAAAATTACGAAATCATTCTAGAAGGCTACATGTTCTAAATTTTTGCAATTTATACTAATCAACAAAAGAAACGTCCACCTACTATAATCCTCAATATATTTTCTGATACGTGTGATAGAACTAAAATTATTGCTGTTTACTTCACAGAAAAACAATTTCTATTCGTTTCTTGCATATTTGTTTTGACAAACTTTAGTCGGTGCTAATGAGAGACATTTTCCGAAACCGTGGTCAAAACTTAATGGTCAATGGTGGTCGGAATTTAATTTTTATTTTTTGTTTATAAAATCAATACATTAATGGTTACCTATCCAAAGCAACAAAAAATTCCATAAAAAATTAAGGTCAATAAATTCTGGAGTTTTGACGTTTTTCAGTTTGGCGTCATGACTCCGTCCGTTTTCCAAATTTTTTATATTCGATGAATTTCGGATAACTCAGTAATGACTTCTGTACAAATTAAAGTCTCCTTTCACTTAATCTAAGGGTACACTGCAACAAATACTTCAAGAGGTCAAAACTGCCAGATCTTATTCAATAAGTGAGAGCCTCGTTTTCGAAAATTCGCTGAAGTATCGATTTTTTCAAAATGGCGAATTGCTTGTAATCATTCAATGTCTCAATGTTGTTCTTGTTCGACAAAAATATCCTTTCGACTTCTTGCACATGCTCATTTATGTTTCGATTCTATCAACCGGAAGTTCTTTTAATTGTAGAGTAAAATTAGAATCGAGTATTTCTCAAGATTTTAATAAATAAAAAAGAACAAAAATAAAGCTTTTATTTTAAATTATATTCCACAGAAAAAACGTCAGTGGACGTTTCTTTTGTTGACTAGTATATATTAAGGACCTTTGTGCCAGACTGTCGAACACTTTTATAATATCACCAGAACGACGCGAATTTCTTTTCCATTATTAAGAGTTTGCCAAAGTCATTTGCAATATTAATCAGTTGATAAATAGTCCCCTCACATAAATCCATATTGGTGTTCGGAGAGAAAAAGTTCTGCCTTAAATGAATGTGGACTTTATTTCCATTTATGTCAAATGCCCAATTTCAAAATAAAGCTTTGAACTATGTCGTGGTAGCTATGTCTCTGATAGCAAGCACACAATATTGAAACTGTTCTGACCCCCACCCCCGACCCCCCCCCCCAAATTAAAAATAAAATAAAACATAATAATTAGAAGCGGCGATGATGGGTAAGAATTGAAATATTCCATTGGCAAATCAAGGGGAGATAGGGTCGAGCAGTTGGGACAGTAAAGGTCTATAAATGTGGTGTAGGGAGAGTTAAGGGAGACTGGGAGCCTTGACGTTGTGAAAGAAAGGAGAAAAGGGGCGAAAAGGGCAGAAGAGAAAGTGAAGGGGAGACCAAAAGAAAGGAGACAAAGGCAGGAGAAAGGAGCAAGGGACAGGTGAAATGAGAAAGACATCCCTGTCCACCCCTCATAAATGTTAAGACAAACAAATATAAAGAAATTAAATAATAAACAGTCCAAAGAAGCATACTTTTATAATGTCAGAGCAATACTAAACAATTTAAGTCAAACTGTTTGGCCATGTATTTTTCTTTTGTAAGTTTTTTTGAGTATTGAATAATACACATATGTATTTATAAATTATTAAATTATAACTTGTTTCTTAGACATAGTAGGAATATTCGTTGTCTTTTTGTTGTTTCAAGACTCATTAGAGAATTTTATGAATCTTATAAATGAACATTCAAGCGTTTCAATATTGATTTTATAAAACGATTATCTATGTCAGAAATAATCATGTTGTGACCATGGAAATCGCCGAACACTGTCTAAAATATGTTCTCCTTTTAGTATAAAATACAAATCTAGCACAAAGGACTGCACATTAAAGTAACACAGGTATCCCGATACTGATCCGACCGGATCTATGCACGAGAAAAATTCTCCTTAGGTTTACCATTTTTTTTAATTTAGAATTTGCAAGTATTCAAATAAAATAGGTTTTACAGGAAAATAAAATATGAGTGTTCAAAAAGTAAAATTTGTGGGAAAAGATTCTGTACTTTGACAAATCAATAAATAAGAAAAGTTATTTTAAGTTTACACTGAAGCTGTGGTCATATTGTCCTATCAAACCGATTTTGAAGAAAAAAATGAAAAGAATTACACCGACCATACGCCGACGAATAGATTTGGTGCACACACGTGGGTGCACATATAGTTCCGCAAATGAGAAATTTTTAAGTTTATTAAGTTCCAGATAAGGCGTACTTTACAATGCCATAATTAGAAAATATTTGTAGAAATATTTTAAATTTTAGATTCAAATTTGAAGTGTCTACTAAACTTAATTTGATTCTTATAATAATTACACTGAAAGGAGAAATAAGTGTGGCAATTTAGCCGCAAATTTTGTTCACATATTGGGCTATTTTCAAAATAAGCAATGTTGTCGAAAATCGTGTAAGGTGGTCCTTGGTACGTGTACTTTCTAGAAATATTTCATCAATATGTATTTCATCACACTTGTATGTTTTCTGGCATATTAGCAGTCGAACATTGCTGCAAATGACCCTTTGTGTCCATTTAAGCTATTTAATAGTGCCTTCAAAATAGCAATTAGTTTAGTTTTGTTCTTGAATGCTATGCAGCAAATTTAAACAAAAACCTACAAAAATTGTCAAAATCTTCAAAACTTTCAATCAATTGGCAAAGTCATTTGATGAATCGTTATCTACAATACACGTTTCAAAATGTACTTGAATTGATTTGGTAAAGATGTTGTATATAAAATGACCTGTTTAAACCGTTTGGAGAAGATTTAATGCATTCACAAAATTGGTATGCTGAACGAAATAAATACACGGAAAAGTCACCATATATTTTTCATGTAGAAGAAGTGAACATTTCAAAGAACATCGTTTTATTGCATATTTTCACGAGACGCCTCTATATTTCTATATACTATCTGAATCATTCTACCAGTAGGGTCTTCCTATTTCTAATGTGTAAAACCCCAACAATATACATATGAAAAAGAAAGGAAATGGGGTAAATGCCAAGGAGACAACATCCCATATCCAGATTTAAACGACAAAAAACAAAACATCTAGGGGTCACCATATGGTCTTCAACACAATTAGGAACCTCACAACATATAGTAAGCCCTAAATGGCCCCGAAAAGGTAAAAAGTGAATAAATCAATGGAAACAAACCACATCCAATAACCCAAATATCAAGAAACTAAAATTTTATGAGAAGTCAATGACAAGCCAATGACCAACATATAACTGACTTGGGACAGGCGAAAAAATTGCAGTGGGCTTAAACTCGTTTTCTTGGATCCAAACCCTCCCCCTTTGTGTGATGAATGGTTAAAAATAAATACACAAAAAAACTCACAGTAAAATTCCAACTAGAAAAAAGTCCAACTTATCAAGACGAGTACCCTTACAATGAAGTACATAAAACATGAAGACAATACACACAGGTACTGTCCGGACAAATGCTCGCAGTTACTGACAGCTAGCTAAGGACATAATTTCCGTTGACTATGATATCAAGCCTTTTTACATATGAAATTTCAATTGAAATACTTCTAAATAGATTTGGTATAACAACATCATCAATTATGGAAGAAGAACATGATATTGTGCAATGCCAAATACTGCCAATATGAAAAATTGTTTAAATTTAGTTATGGTGTGAAGCATTTAGAAGATGATCAATATTTTTGCCAACAAAAACAAGAAGTAAAGATTTAACAACAATGCTGTATTTATATCCTTTATGAATAAGTTTGTTCAACGGATTAATAAGTTTGGAAGGACAATTTTTGAATTTATGCGCTTTGTAAATGATATTTCCATAGAAGTTTGGATGTGATTGTGATTGGATGTGTTTGGATTTATATGTACCACAAATATATAATATATAAAATCAATTTAAAAACAAATCCACCACAAGTCCTTGTCCACCGTAAACGTTAGTGGATATTTTATTTAATAACTTTTCATTTGCGTTAAAATAGCTCAATATTTTTTTTCATCAATCGTGTTCACTTCTTTTATTTATGCGTTAAACAATTTGATTGAAAAAGATCGAATTGCGTACACATACATGTGTCATGAATGGTAATGTTTCACAGTTACCTCTCCTTAAAATGACCACCTTTTCTGCACATGTCAGCTGTTCGGTTTTACTAAACCCAGAGGTATCTATATGTCTCTGGTAAACCCTTTCTTTTTTTCATAAAAATATTATAAAAAAAATAGAAAACTGAATGAATAATCAGATTAAGACGGGAAAGTGAAGATTTCTCTACATAATAATGAATAAATAAATAAATGAATATATGAATAAATCAAATAATTGATATATTGAACATATAAATAGAAATAAATAAAACATAAAAAATATAAATAAAATTACTTAGATAAATAACTAAAACATAAATAGAATGAAATATTTCAATAAACATATGAATAAATCAACCTAAAAAATAAAAATCTTTACTTTTAACTAGTCTGTGGTGTAAAAGTCTGTCCAGCGTTGAGTCAACTCCGATCAGCCATTCTCAACATTAATTATGTTGTAAAAGTCTGATATCTGTTGAGAATGTCTGTCAAGTGTTGAATCAACTCTGATCAGTCGTTCTCAACACCATCTGTGAAAAGACTGACCCGTGTTGAAAATGTCTGCCCAACGTTGAGTAAACGCTGGTCAGTCATTTTAAACACAGATCAGTCTTTTACAACACAGGTAGTGTTCAGAATGACTGGTCAGCGTTGACTCAACACTGGACAGACATTCTTAACAAAAATCAGTCATTCACAACGCAGTAGTGTTGAGAATGACTGACCATTGTTGGCTCAACACTGCACAGACTTTTACAACACAGGTAACGACTGAGATTGACTGAAGTGAGTTGGCTCAACTCTAATCAGCCATTTTCAGTCAAAACTAGTGTTGAAAAAGACTTATTAGCGTTGAATCAACAAAGCTCAGTCAATCTCAACGTTGTTCAGACTTTCTCAGTCCAAAAACGACTGCCAGTGGTAAAAGCAGTCAAAATATTTGTCAATAGTGTAAATTTAGAATAAAAATATTTTGCTTTTTGTATAGTTCTGAGGTTCCTGGTACATTGTAAGAAAAAAATATTTTAAATATCGGGTTAAGAAATGATCATGTTGATGTCCAAATCTAAGATTCTAGAGCAGGTAGAGGGAAAAGATTAATTTTAGTCAGTTGATGTTTGATGATACCCACAAAGTTCCTGATTAGAATCAGGTATCTAAAATGGATAATGGCGTTTTCAGTTGCCGTGGAAACCGACCCAGAACACTCAATCTTTGAAAAAATATATTCTGCTACACATTTTTCTTCACAATTTCTGAAATATGTATAAACTAGATTAAAGTGGGAACCGCTGTCATTTTTTTTAAGTCTGAAAGGGGGATTCGGAATGCTTTAATTTCAGAATTGCGTATTACCCGGATTATAAGGGGAACCCCTGCCCAATTTTTTTTTGAACGTTAGTCTCAAAAGGCTAGAAATGGATATTGGAGCTTTCAATTGCTATGGAAACCAAACCAGAACACTGAATCTGTGAAAAAAGTATTCTGCTACATATTTTCTTCACATTTACAGAAATACGGATAAACTAGATTGCAAGAGGAACCCTTGTCTTTTTTTTTGAAAGGGGATTAGAATGTTTTGATTTCAGCGATACGTTATACCTGGATTTTAAGGGTTACCCCTGGCTTACTTTTTTCTTTGAAGGATGGTCTTAAATGGGTTGTAATTGATAGTGGAGCTTTCAGTTGCCGTGGAAGCCAAACCAGAATACTGAATGTTTTAAAGAAAAGTTTTTTGCTGCATATTTTTGTTCACAATACCAGAAATATGATCAACTAGCTGATAAGGGGAACCCCTGCCATTTTTTGTGAAAGGAGGACTTGAAATGTTTTGCTTTCAGCAATATGTATTTCTATGATTTTGAGGGAAACACTTGCAATTTTTTTTTTTTTTTTTTTTTGAATGGTGGTCTGAAATGAGATGTAATGGACAAATGAGCTTTTGGTTATTACGGTAACCAACCTATCAAACTCAATTTTTTAGAAAAAAGGGTATTCTGCTACATACTTTTACGATTTCAACAAGTTTGCACCTCATCCAAGATGACCGCCAGTGGGTCACATAGTTAAACATTGCATCCTGCGGGGAAAAAAAGTGCAAACATCTTCCCCTTCTAGAAAATGAGACACCTTAACATTGAGATAATTTGGGCTGCATTTTATGTTTAGCCATGGACCAGGTGAGCTATACAGGCTCTTAAGAGCCTCTAGCTTATACTCAATTTCACGGTCTGGTAACCATTCAAATTTTAAGTGTTCAGATTACATTTTCAAATGTTGTAAATAATAGGTCAACAATAATTATATGTATGGTAGTTTTTGGGTGGTACATACAAGACTGCCATAAGGATGTGGCCTGGGTTTCAATTTCATGGGTCTAGTGATCAGGTCCAGCAGAGATTGAAGATACATATATAAGGGTCTATATTGTTATTTTCTATCAAAAAAAATTTCGATTGAATCAAACGGTTTTAGTAAACAGGTTGTATATACTTGAGAAAGTCAGTTTTTCATTGACAAATGGTTTGAAGAATAACAGTAGGTCTTTGGTAGTACATGATTGGCCTGTGTAAAATTTCCTCTTTATCTATTTGATATTTTCTATTAAATATATCATGTTACTTTGATTAAATAGTTTTCTCAAAAATTGTAAGTGATCGGATTTTTAGGTCTGGATGGATGATTTTCCTACGTTGTAAAACATGCTACGGTTTTGACCTTGATTTTCCTAAATTGTACAACATGACAGTGTGCTACGGTTTTGACTTTGACCCTTGTTTTTAGGATTACAAAATCATATAACAATTATTGATTTCGACATTATCCCAAAATTTGATTTCTTAGATTACAGCATCTTAAAGTATTAGCATGAAGTATTAGCATGACAGTATGGCAAAAGAATTTTTATGTATTTATTCTCTTTCTTGTCCAATATTTAGAAATTATGTCACGTGGTTTCTCAATAGCTGTCAGATGTAAGCCAACAAATATTTGCTACAAACACAAGATTTGGGTAGTCCTTGACTGTCTGTTGAGGTAGATTTGACACAATAAAAACTTCAGACAAAATCTTCTTATTTCAAGATAGTTATATATATGTACCTCTCTTTGCTCGTTAAATACCAGGGAGTCTAATTCATATAGACGCTTAGGTAGTGCATCGATATTATTGAAAGAGTTTTAATCACTTTACTTTATAATTCCTCTTTCGTTTTTCATTCAAGTGTGGCCGAACAAGAGTTCTTTCTTTGATATGATCTTATATCTATACCTGAAATTAATGTCAAACTGAAGAAGAACCTGACAACTACAAAGAAACAAAAATGGTAACTTTAAGCTCCGCATATGCGTAGATGTGTTTAGAACCTTTAGCAGTGTCATTTCTATGTTTTATGATTTGTTTTATATTAAGACGCTAGTTGTTATGTCTGAAATTACCTTGAGACTGATTACAACCGCTTTCATATTTGTGATAGTACTGGTTCTTTTATGGCATTGAAAGACACGTGGCTGAATGTTGTGTGTTGTGGCATTCAGCAAAACCCGTTGTCATCAATCTGCAAGGAAAATACATTCAGTGACTATCTTATTTGATTATTTTGATTCTGTTTGCTTGTTACCACATTAATATTCAATTGAAAAGAAAATGGAAGCTGTTTTTGAATACTTCATGCCAAGGATAACACGTTTGTTTAACACTCGTCTTATGATATTAGTCCCTCGCCCAAACGTAGTTGTTGAAGGGATCAAACGTTTTATCCGTTTGCCTGTCCGTCTGTCCTTTTATCCATCATAAAATTGAAGTCCATGCATTTTTTAACTATAAATCACAGATGAATGGACTTTTATCCAATGATGCATACATCGTTTCATTGCTGTTGGTACAAAAATACCATGATATATGATTCATGCATGAGTAACTAAGTTTAAAATTTACCCTGAGATACTAGAGAAGGAAAAGGAATAAAAATTTGTCATTAGTTATATATACATGAGTTGCCTAAGTCTAGATGGTAGGATTACAGCAGAGAGAGGAATAATATTTTTCGGTAGATGTGCTTTGGATAGTCAAGAGGTATCAGAAAAATTTGGTAACCTTGACCTAGGTCCGATCCATAAGTGAATCAGGTAACATTTTTCGTAATTTTACAATAACAATATTTTGCTTTTTGTAAAGTCCTGAGGTTTCAGGTAATTAAAAAAACTGTTTAAATATCGGGTTAAGAAATTATGTTGATGTCCAGATCTAAGATTCCAGAGCAGGTAGAAAAAAAAGATTAATATTTGTCAGTCGACGTGTGATGATAGCCACAAAGTTCCTGATTAGAATCAGGTATCTAAAATGGAATGTGATGGATGGTGGCGTTTTCAGTTGCCATGGAAACCAAACCAGAACACTGAATTATTGAAAAAATATATTCAGCTACATATTTTTCTTCACAATTTCTGATATATGTATAAACTAGATTGAAGTGGTACCCCTGCATTTTTTTTAAAGTTTGAAAAGGGGATTTGGAATGCTTTAATTTCAGCAATACGTATTACCCGGATTAGAAGGGGAACCCCTACCCAATTTTTTATGAACGTTGGTCTGAAATGGCTTGAAATGGATAGTGGGGTTTAAATTGCCATGAAAACCAAACCAGAACACTGAATCTTTTGGAAAAAAGTTTTCTGCTACATATTTGTCTTTACAATTCCAGAAATATATATAAACTAGAGTATAAAAGGAACCCTCGTCTTTATTCATTTATTTATATATATATTTTTTTTATTTTTTTTATTTTTTTTTTTTGAAAGGGGATTTGGAATGTTTTGATTTCAGTAATACGTTTACCTGGATTTTAAGGGGAACCTCTGCTTAATTTCTTTTCTTTGGATGGTATTAAATGGGTTTTGATTGATAGTGGAGCTTTCAGTTGCCGTGGAAGCCAAACCAGAACACTGAATTTTTAAGTTTTCTATTGCATATTTTTGTTCATAATTTCAGAAATATATAGCCACTAGATTATAATGGAAACCCCTGACATTTTTGTTAAAAGAGGTCTTGAAATGTTTTATTTCAGCAATATGTATTACAATAATTTTGAGGGAACACCTGCCCAATTTTATTTTGAATGGGGTCTGAAATGAGATGTAATGGACAAATGAGCTTTTGGCTACCATGGAAACCAACCTTGCAAACTGAACGTTTAAGAAAAAATGGTATTCTGCTACATACTTTTAGGATTTCAGCAAGTTTGCACCTCATCCAAAGTTGCCACCAGTGAGTGACATAGTTTAACATCGCACCCTTTGGGGAAAACAGGTTCAAACATCTTCTCCTTTGAAATTTCTAGAAAACGAGACACTTTAACATTGAGGTAATTTGGGGCTGCAGTTAATATTTAGCCATGGATCAGGTGAGCTATACAGGCTCTTAAGAGCCTCTACCTTAATCTGAATTTCACGGTCTAGTGACCATTTAAACTTTAAGTCTTCAGATTATTTTTTTTTATCTGGCTCATTTACTGGTAGGTCACAGATCATGTTTTCAATAAATTTCCAATATGCTCCCCTTTGCTTCTTTTGCACTTCTGCTTTCAGTTTTTTAAATTTATTTTGTGTTTTACTATCTTTAGATTTTTTGCAATATAACTTATTTTTCTTGTTTATAAGTTTTCTGAGAGAATTATTTATCCGTGGGAGCCTCTGCTTGTAGGTGATCATCTTTGATGGAATGTTCTGTTCAACTGATTTTGTTAGTTTTGTTTTGAAACACTCCCAAGGGGTGTTGACATCCGTTGATTGATAATCATTTTCAGTATCTGAGTGTATGGTTTCTAGGTCATTTTTAATATTTGTCCAATTGGCGTTGTTATACTTCATAATTTTTCTTGGTGTTTCTCTTACCCTTCTGAGCCAGATATCAATCTCGGCTAAGACAATATCATGGTCACTTAGACCTACTGGTGGTAGAGTAGTTATTTTATTTATGTTTGTTGAATTGTTTGTTATTATCAAATCGAGAATGCGATCATTTCGTGTTGGCATATTAACAACTTGATGTAGATTGGAGTCGCATGAAAGGTCGATTAGCATTTGGTGTTGATTTGTATCAGGTTTACCCGAATTACACATATGTTTGTCCAGTCAATGTGGCCGACATTAAAGTCGCCACCAATGATTATATTAGAATTGGACAGGTTGTTTAGGCGATTTATTGATGTTTGAAGTTGTTCAAGTCCAGTGCCATCATCTGATGGTGGTCTATAGAATGATGCGATTTTCATGTTACGTGAGCCTGCAATGCTAATTTCTGCCCAAACAATTTCACAGTTTGTTTGAAGTGTATGTATTTCATAGCTAATGAATTCTTTATCTATAGCTAAAAGTACTCCACCATGACTTTGATTTTTGATGTTTGGTGGCCAATCATGTCTGTATACACTATACAAGTTAGATGGAAAATACTAATATGTGGATACAGAAGGGTCAAGCCAAGTTTCAGTACCAATCAATATGTCTGCTTTTATTGTATCAATTATTTCCAATAGATCTTGTTTTTTTGTTTTTAATTGATTGAAAACTTATATTAAGAACCTTTAATAATTTTTTGTTTCTAAATGGTTGTTGTGTGGTTTTCTTACCAGCTCTACTTTTGGTGTTTGTGTGCTTTGGAAGTCCCCTTGCTATAGGTGATGAAGTTGCTGCAGGGGTTCCAGGACTATTGATATCGTCAACTATCGACTGGCTCAAGCTTTCAAAACTGTTAGATGTTTCTATGGTTGTTGAGTTAAAAAGGCTTGAGGAAAAATTTGGCATTCCACACTGGATGCAATGTCAGCTGATGTTACTACTGTTCATTACTCCGTATAGGTGTTTTGAAATACCTTGACAGTCTATGTGATACAAAGTATCACAAGATTCACAACATATAGCTTTTTGTGTCCATGTTATTTCTTTTGTGCAGGTTCCACATGGCCATTTTGGTGTTCTTGGCCCTGGGTTGGTTTCTGTGTCAAATGCAGTTGTTATCAACAACAGAAACAAATATTTATGTACTGGTCTTATTGATTTTAATTTGATACTATTTTTACTTGGATGCCATTGAGGATTATGTTTGAAATTTGGTGGTTCGACAGTAAGTCAATGATGGGATAATGTTCTGATGGTACCTTAAGGAGAATGTTGCCCCCTGCCAAGGTGTGTATGAACTGGGCATGAGATGTTACAAGTTGCATTTCCTATAGTTATTAGTAATGCTGTTAAGGCTAGAGTGTTGATTACTACATAAGAATGCAAGGCATGGTTAAAATTCAGTTCGAATATACCCAATGTCGGTTATTTTTCCATTGGCTCAATGTTAATTGCCATGAAGAGGGATATTGTAAATGAGCTTTTTTCAATAGAATGAAGCAATGTTTCAAAAAAATCACATAAGGTCAAAAACTGCAAATGTTCTTTTGTTCAACTGTATAAAAGAACTTATGCTTCTACTGAATTTATCTTTTTTGTCAAATCAGTGGGCCGATTTAGCACCTTAATCGACCCATCCTTTCCACCGATTTGTTGTTGAGAAATAGATTCATTATAAACTCTTATATATTTTAAAATTATGGATATTAAATCGTAACAGCACACCTGGGCTTTAACTAGAAGACGTTTTTAAACGTTTGAGAAAACTGCAGATTTACAAAAAGCAAAATATTAATCTTCTTGTAGATAAATACTCTACTTATTTGATTTTTGTTTCGCTACAAAAGCTGCAGATTTGTGGTTAGTATGAAATGTGACTTACCTTAGCCATTTACAACACTAAGAAACCTACATTAGATAGCATGTTTCCATTTACATTGAGATTTTCACAAAATTAGATCTGATATTCAAGAAATAACCTCTTAATCTCTAACCTCTATAATACACCTTTTAATTGTGAAAAGTAGGTTTGCAACATATCAATTTCCAGGTCAAAGTTACATTAAAACTTACTTCGGACGTTGCTATACCCTATTTGCAAAATAATTGCGTTTAATTTTTTGTACTGAGTAGAGAGAAAATTGCTCCTGACAATTGTCCCAACGTAAAATTGGCGATTCTAGAATTTGATAGAGTTTTGTGATTATATGACAAATGAGTGATCAGTATTTAGAAAAATTCCGGTAATTAAAAATATAACATGTTATCCCTAAAAATGTATAAACAATTATCAATTTACTTATTTTGTACTAAAATAGACATCGATGTGTCACTTTTCATGATATCGGGCTATAATTTACCTTCTACTTTACCTTATTGACAAATGAGAAAATGCATGAAAAAATCGAAGGAAAACATCACACAGGACTAAAAGTGTGACTTTGTCATGGTTTGAAGGAACGTATTAAGTATTTCTTATTCAGCAACACACACCCAAAGTTTTGTGAATGGAATTTTCCGATAATTATCAGGTAAAAATTGTCAATATTCACGAAGAGACATGAAAAGATTTCAAAATTACGAAAAGTGGGTAAAATTATTTAAATATCATCTCTTAAATCGTCGTAAGAAAACGTTTTCAATGGAAATCGATGGTTTAAGTGTTCTTATGGCCCTTGTCGAGATTAAACAATATAATCTAGACAGCAGATTTTCACTGTTCTCTTGAATGGTTTCTAAGTGAGTCAAATGTCAGGAGCAGATAAGTAATGTCCTTTTTCCCATATTTTACGTACTGCATGGCAATCACAATACTAAGTTACAGCTGAGGATGTGGGGTTTATATAAAGCTTTCAGTAAAATTCACAGTAAGTCAGTTTACTTTTAAATGACAAAAAACGTGGTCATCTTGACATGAAGGTCTTTAGATTTGATGATAAATGCGAACTAGTTGAAGTTACACGTGGAAATTAGGATAATCTTTATAAATGGAAATAACCATTTTGTCTTTGTCTTTTGATTTATAAGAATCTAATATCTAATAAATAGCTTCTGACATAGGAAAAAAAAGACAGATACAATTATTGTATATCGTAGAAACTGAATACTGAAATGTTGTTTTGATTTCAATAAAAATAGTCACAGAAATGTAAACCCATATTTTGGCATTGAAATTACATATTACGATATTTCTAATGCATTATTAGCAAAAATAGAAAAACATAAGTATGTTTTGTTCATATATATGTAAAGACAGGTAAGATTGTCGGGCTAAAGGCATCATTTTGGTGGGTTAAGTATTAAATTTCCAGTATTTTTGAGTCACATTGAACACTTTTTGTTTTCTAAAGTTCTTAAAGACAACTTATGCTTCACTTAGAACAACTAATTGGAATATTTGTAGATATACTCTCCAGATTTGACACATATAACAATTTAATGATTAATTGTGGACAAGTCTTAAATGCTTAAAATTTCATTTTATAACCAATTTCTGGGAAAATATTTGGTTTAATTGCAAAATGTGTAATAAGATACCAAATCATATGATATGATTCATGCAATATTTTTTATAACAACGGCAGCTGAAAAGCGAAGGAACAAAGGGGTTGTATTTACAAAAATAGAAGTCCAAAAATATGGCCACAACTAGAACATAGAAAACAATGACGTAAGCCAGCTACAAAACACAGAAATAAAAACAACATTTCAAACCAAGGCTCTCACAGTGTGAGCTGCCATGAAACTGACAGCGACTTCAGATACTCTGGAAGGATAAACATTACAATAAAACAGGACAGCAGCAAACTCCTACAATGGCCAGGAACTACAAATCAGATGCCCTGCTCTGCTAACATCATACACTGTAAGTGAGTCAAGTTTGGAAAAAGTATTTCTTGAGGATTGATATTATCATAGGCTTGACAAATCCCTGATTCAACAGCTTTTTGGACAGTGTTTTTGATATGTTCAAAAATCAAACTACAAACTACATGATCAACAGTAACGAATCAAGAGTGATACGTACACTGCATATACTGGTAGGTATATTGCTGCTAAAAAAGGGAAAGTTCACAATTGTTAAAAAAATAACAATCATCACACTTGTCATATAGTTCAGATTTCAAACGTCTTCTTCTATAAAACACACTTTAGGTGACTTTTGGCTATTTTTATAAGAACATTGACACAATTGTCAATTTGAGAGAAAAATTTGTGGGGGTACAGATACAAGTTTTATGGATGAAAAAGTATATTTTATTTAAAATTGCTTTAATTTGTACTTTTTGTAAAGAAGATAAGTACTTTCATTTTATACCCATTTCTAATTAACTTAAACTCTTCATAGATAAGATTAGGCAAAAGAAAGACAAAATGGAGGTGAAAGGAAAATATTCAAAGATATGTGTTTTTGATCTATTTACAGTTTGATGAATGAAATCATATTAACTTCCTGTTTTGTATTCAAGAAATAACATTCAAAGACAAAATAAAACAACGTTTCCAGGATATGGAAATGAGATGCATATGTGATTCTATAGACCATTGAACTAACACAATTTCAAGAAAAATCTTAAAACTCTTAGTCATTATATGGGTATAGGTAAGATATATGGCTCTCAGAAGATAGTTGGTAAAAACAAATGTCAAATATGAGGATTCAATGTAAAGCTCATACCATAGATTATCATTTTAGCCATTACATATAAATGGGAGGTACCAGTCAATATTTTGAAGCAAATGAAAGCTTAATTTTTGCGAAAATCAAAATCTTTACTGAAATGTTGCTTTTCATATAGTATATTATATAGTATAGTATATAGTATATTGTGTATAATATCGAAACTAGGAGAAAAATCGGTATATAAACAGTTGGAAGATCATTTAATGAAAAATAATTTATTATACGAATTTCAATCAGGTTTTAGAAGCGCTTATTCAACTGACACATGTCTTGTTGATCTTTTTTATCATATCAAAACACAAACAACTAAAGGTTTATATACAGGCATGGTGATGATAGATCTGCAAAAGGCTTTTGATACTGCAGATCATCAGATCCTATGCAGTAAGCTTTATGCGATGTGTGTGAAAAGTGTTAAATGGTTTGAATCGTATTGAACAGGACGAAGTCAACTGGTAAACGTGAATGGCACATAATCTACTTATTCCAATATAACTTCTGATGGTTTCACAGGGTAGTATTCTAGGTCCTTTGCTCTTTCTTTGTTACCTGAATGATATTGTCATCAGCATCAATCCTGATTGTTAACCTGTTTTGTATGCCGGTGACAACACTATTTTATTTTCACATAAGGATCCTGATTTTATAGCCGACAAATTCGGCAAAGAACTTGAATCATGTAGCTTGTGGCTTGTTGACAGCAAATTATCTCTCCATCTTGGTAAGACTGAGTGCATACTCTTTGGACCAAAGCGTAAATTAACAAAAAAAAACTGGAATTTCAAATTAATTGTAATGGTCATGTTATAAAATCAAAGAATAGCATTAAATATTTGGGTATTGAAATTTATCAAAACTCATCTGGTGAAAAAACTGCAAACCCTATCATTAAGAAAGTTAACTCTCGTTTAAAATGTATGTATAGAAAAGCTTTAACACTTTTGGAGATATCTCCATTTATTGGATATCGCGTAATTTGTTTTTCGCTCATAATTTGGCCCCAAGGGGTCGAATTCCAATTTTTAGGGATCTATTCCCTAGTGGGTCATATACTCTTCCATGATGCCAAATTTTAAGTTTCTATCTGTTGCGGTTTCAGAGATATGCCTTGCCACTACAGACGTACGTACGTACGTACGTACGGACGGACTGCATTACATGATCCCCCCGCTTTCGCTAAGCGGGGATAATAATAATAAATAAATAAGATAGAAAAAAATAAGTTTAGCGGAAACAAGAAAACATTATCCATGGCTCTTATCCAATGCCATTTTGACTGTTCATGTTCCTCCTGGTACAATGTGGTATGCAGGTATATCTAAATCTTTAAAACAAAAACTACAAGTGACTCAAAATGAAACAGTAAGATTCATCAAAAACCTGGGGCCAAGGGAGACCATAGGAACACCGGAGTTACAAAGTTTGAGATATCTGAACGTGGAGCAAAAGGTAAAACAATTAAGACTGAACCACGCGCATAAAATCTTTAATAATTTTAAATGTCCATCATATCTAAAAACAACTTTGTTAAAATAAATGAACACCATAAATATAATACCCGCTCAAGTCCCTTTAATTTTGTAATACCTAAGATTAAAGGCATAGAAACAACATCATTTTTATAAAGCTATCCAAGATTGGAACTCACTCCCTGATTCCATCAACTCGATAAGCAAAATAACTCGACTTAAAAAGGAAGCGAAATGTCACTTACTGGATATAAGGAAGAACTGATATCACATTGACGCCACCTTAAAGACCAACTGCACTAACATTTTCACCTGCTATTAATGCTCTGACCTTAATCACAATCTTAACTTATTGATTTGTAACCTAAATATATTTTACCTTTTACCTTTACCTTTTCATGATAGACAGCAAAGGATGATACTTTGTGGTACCCAAAACGTTTGTTCCCATGTGTACAATGTTATGACTTCTTAAATCTTGACAATCCCATCGCAATTTCTGCGCCTGTCCCAAGTCAAGACTATGTTGGTCATTGGCTTGTCCTTGTCTTCTTATGAAATTTCAGTTTCTTGATATTCGGGTTATTGGAAATGGGTTGTTTCCATTTATTTATTCACTTTTTTACCTTTTTGGGGCCATTTTGGGCTTGCTATATGGTATGAGGTTCCTCACTGTGTTGAAGACCGTACGGTGACCCCTAGATGCTTTGTTTTGGGTCGTATTAACCTGGTTATGGGATGTTGTCTCCTTGACATTTACCCCATTTCCTTTCTTTTTAATAATTTAGATTTACACATTAAACCCATAATCTTTTGATATGTTGAACTGAAAATAAATGGAATAAAAGGGAGAATAGGAAACATCTACAATGGCTAAAAAATTACAGTAACATGATACAATCTGCCAGGGAATTAACGGAAAAGACACATTGTAAAGTAAGACAAAAGACAATGTATTTAACGTAAACAACGAGAGGAACATGGTTCAGTACCGGCACTAGTAAAAGCCACCGTAGGATTAAACCGGTTGAAGGGCACCCAAACCTCCCCTTTATCTGTCCCGTTTTCCTATAATATAATATACATACGCATAAAAACGAAGTACAGGTAGACTACTTACTCAATTACCACAATCTTGAAAGCAGAGAAAAAGACCATACGTGATTTTAAAAGATGGGTCAAGGGATGCTCGCTGCTAGTTTGCTGGTTATTTCAAAAGCCTAATCTGCTGGTAGAACACAGTCGCACTACGGAAGAAAAATCAACCTCAATACTCCCTTTTAGGTTTTAGTCAAGAATCAACATAATTTACAGTAGTCATCGGCAGTATCAGTGAGAGGCCAGTATGTATGTAATCGACTGGATGCAAACAGAGCATCTTATTGATATCCCCTTACGTAAAGAATGTAAGTTACGTCGTACCCTTTCTTGATTTTTAATCAATTTCTGATTTTTTAACAAATTTCAGTAAAAACCAGGATTAAAAATGCCCTCAGTAATAATCTGTTTGCGATTAAAGTCATATTTAGATATCAAGTGTTCATATCTATAATATCTATCATAAAACTTCTTATATGTATTCAACAACTTATGCAATCTGTAACCATGTTGTAAAAGTGTGGCTCTGATAGTAAGGTTACGTTCACTAAAATAGTCAAGAGTAGAAAAAATAATTCCAATCGTAACAGTTGAGAAATATACACCCCGTAGGATGGAGCTTAAGGAATGTCCATATCAAGAAGGGGGAATTAGTAAAAATGACGAAAGAATTCTTAAGGGTGGTGCCCAGGTCCTACAAACCAAACTTTATCTCAAAAACAGTAAAGATTTCATTCTTTAGTCTTATTGCCTATGGTAAGATAAATTGGTTGATAACCACCAACATTATGTGGTGATCTCCATTTCCGCCACTTTTAGATTATGAAAAAACGTAAGTAACGTTCGATATCCCTACCCCTAAACTGAATGTAATCTAATTACTGGTGATGATATGAATAATTAGATATATACAAGAAGTACCCTTGGACGGCCTCCACCCAAATAAACAATGAAATGATATGGAGTAAATGCAAATGAGACAAAGTATTCGGTAGAATCAAGCAACTGAACAACGCTGTTATTGCTGTTCCTCCTTTTGAATTCTCAATAACTAAATACCGAAGTTACTGTGAATTTAATTTCTGCATATGCGCATTTCGACAACTTAGGTCTCCTCAGTGCAGATAAAATCTAAACGTTTGGAAGACCACAAACTCAAAGATGTTTAAAAACTGATAGAGAAGAAATAACAAATAAGATCTTGTAAAGCCAAAATCAGCTAAGGACAGAGCTTTGCCCGAGGGAGATAATATTTAGTTCACATTAAAATTTACCAAAAATAAAATATTTTAAGGTTCCAAGTAGAATCGGCTTTCGGGTTAACACCGAAGTACTGACTACTGGGATAGTGAATACCCTCGGGGACTAACAGACCACCAGCAGTGGCATCGCCCAAGTGAAAACGAACAACTAAATACTGATGTCACTGTGAATTTAGTTTCTGCATTTTGACGTCTTAGGTCTCCTCAGTGCAGATAAGAAACCATAAACCCAAAGATGTTTAAAAACTGATAGAGAACAAATAACCAATAAGATCTAAATGTAAAGCCAAAATCAGCTAAGGACAAAGCTTTGCACGAGGGAGATACTCTTAGTTTACAACATCAATAATGACCCATTAATAATGAGCTTTGCTCATACCTCATAGTTAGTTGAAGACGGCCAGTAGCAGCAGGTTCTGCGAAATTCATTGCTAAATGTCGAGAAACCTTACATCCACGTCTTTTTTGCCCATGCATGTGGGATGGTCAACAAACATAAATAAAACTGAAAAAAAGTGTTCTTACAATCACTGACATCCGTTGCCCCACAAAAGCACGAGTGTCCTACAAATGTATGGTAGTGGACAATTACAACATAAATACACACACAGGGCGATCATCAAGTCGATTATAAGAAAACATGACATTACAAAATAATGAGATGCCGGTAGGTGGTCAAAATATCATTTGTTAAATATAAAAACAGTGTAATCATGCAAAAATTTGAATCCATAAGAGAATGTACCTCATAAACATGTATACCACATTATAAAGAAAGATACATCCCATGCACGGGAATCTCTTTACGGACTCCACTCTGCAGGAGAGATAAAATCTTGTAAATATAAATGAAATATTTTGAGATCCAACCTAAACCATGTATATTTAAAATATATTCGATCTTAGCGCCAGTAGCCCACTTGGATGATTATGATCTCCACCATTTTAAATATTCAAAATTTTCTCAAGAACAGTTGAGATCCTCATCTGCGAGTTAAGTATAAATTCAATACTGACGATAAGACGAATTGATTGGTACCTTATCTGACAACTTTTTAAGAATGGTAAAGAATCTTCAATCGTTTGTGAACCAGATAGATTTCATTCGATTATTGAATTAAATGATGAATCACAGATTCTTTAGATTTGTTTTGCACTCTCCTCTTCCTTAACATTGAGGACTAATAAATTTTGTGAATGAGTCCATACGCTCCCAAAAATGGTTGACATCCCCTTAATTTAAAATATTTAAAATTAAACTATATTTAATTTATATTTAAAAGAAGCCAAATCCTGAGCCCTTAATCATATGAGATCATATGACGATAACATGAATGCATTGACACATTTGAACGGGAGACAGATAAAAATAAGATTTACTAAAACAATTCTAATTTGTTCATTGCAGTGGTGTTTTAAATGTTATATATTAACAGCCAATAATGACAAAAAAGTTACCTCTCTTTGCTCGTAAAAACGCAAGTAGTCTGATTCACAAATACGTTTAAATAGTGCATTAGTATTGGTATATTACAAGACTTTTAATCATTTAACAATGTTATTCCTCGTCCGTTTTACAGTCACATGCTCGACTGTGGTGTGGCTGTGCAATAGTTCTTATCTATATACGAAATTTATTTCAATCTGAGGAGAAACCTGACAAACAAAAAGTTACAAAAATGGTAATTTTAAGCTGTGTAAATACGCATAAACTCGTTTTCGTATATGAGTAACATAAGCATTTCAGTTATGCATTTGACATAAGATGCTAGTTTGTTAAGTTTGAAATATTCTTTAGAATAATTAAAAATGCTCTCGTATTTGGGATTTTGCTGGTTCTTTTATGGCATTTAAAGATGCATCAATGATTGTTGTTCTGTGTTGTGGTATTCAGGGGAAGCAGGTTGACATAAATCTAAAATGGAAATGTATTCATTTATTATCTCCTCTGATTTAGTTGATTTTATATGTTCAAGGGATTAAATTTTAGTTTGAAAGAAAATGGAAACTATTTTTAATTATTTCTTGCTTGGGATAAAAAGTTTGGTTAACACTTAAAGCTCTCCTAGCGGTATTACTCCATCGTCAAAAGGTATATGTGGAAGCATATAGCTTTCAGTCGTTCGTTTGTCGTTCATCCCAAAATTTAAGTCCATGTACTATTTCAACTATAAATCATGTATTTATTTGCTTTTGTCCAGTGATTCATCTATGACAGTTTTGATTTTGAAATAATATTGTGTCAGTAATTGTGGCTTGATTAATCACGAGATGCTTCATATTACTGGTCTATTTGACATAATTTCCATGCATGAATTACTCCAGTAAAACTGTTCGGTAAAATTCAGATCGTTGAGAGTCAATAATAATATTTTGTCAGTAGATATGATTTTGATAGTCAGGTTTCTGATTAATTAGTTAATGTTTATGTTGAATCTGTGGTTCTGAAATATTTCAGCAGGAAGAGGAGTAACATTAAGACATTCGATGCTTCTTGTAAAATAAGACGCCTACATAGCATTTTCACTACATTTCATTTCAAGAGTGACTCAAGTTATAGTTTGAGATAAGTACTTATCTGCGATACTAGAGCAGGAGAGGAATAATATGTTGTCAATAGATGTGGAGTGGATAGACCAAAGGTTCCTGATAAACATTGACCTTGACTATATGCCTGATTGACTTGCCTGTGCTTGTAATTATATGAGATACCAGCGCAGGCAGTTTAAAGTAGGTGTTCTTTGGAAGTTGGTGGTGAACATAAGGCTGGTTTCACCTTAAATGCATGTATAAATAATTGGGTTTGCTTTACAATAGCAATAACAGTAATGTACGATCAGTTGGCATCTCTTCAGTGTTGTTTATTTGAACAGAAACAAATAAAGAAGAGAGTTATCTGTCACTTCGTTCTCCTCCTTCTGTTGTTTTATTTTCCATTGAATAATAAATAAAAGGTTTTATCTGAAAAGAACATACAGATATAAGATACTTCTTTTTGCTCATGACTAAGTTTTTAATTCATGTCATATATACACTTGCGTGGTATACCATTCTCCTCCTCTCTGTTGTGTTAATTGCAATCATGATTTAGGAACTGGGATATTGTTATGAACATATTTGTCCTACCCTGATTTCCTTTTCTAGTTGTGTTTTTATGTTGTTTGTATATTCTCCATATTGCAATCTTTCCCTAATCGGCTTTCGAATTTTCAACTTATACTTGTTCCTTCAATGGTCGCATTCAGAACCATAACAGTGAACATCTTTTCAGATAAAAATAATAGTGTTTTTAAGCTTGAATTAATCTTAAGTGTTTTATATTTGAAATTTTATTTTGTTCTCTTATGACTTTGAAAATTTGCAGGGTGAATCAACTATTGATAATCTCTGTAATGGTTCTCACATATCAGTTAGTTTACTTTATCCATGCACTGTTGTAATATCCTTCCATGATAAATTGAAATTCAGTTTTAAATGGAAAGTAAAGTACGATTTGATTGAGGCATTTTAAGTGTTATTCTAATATGGTATACATAAAGAATTCTTGACAGCAATATACTAGTATTAATTAGTATATCTGTCTTTTTGTGTATGTGGTGAATGATCAACAAATATCCTTATGATTCCATTCATTTGTCTTTCACCTCCTTCTCCTACTCTGACTACTTCTTTAACATTTCGTCATCTAAAATTTTTTGCCTTTCATTGCAAAGACAATGCTGTGTTTTTTTCTTACATAACCTGTAAACCTAAGATACCACTGAACCAATTGCGACAATTATTTAACGCTATGTCGACCATGTGGGTTTCTTACACGCCTAAGTAGTATAGCAATCAGATCTTCTCTGCTCTGTTAATTGCAATCAATACAATATTTGGGAACTGAGATATCAATGCTAACATTTTAGCCCTGTCTGTTTCTCTTTTCTTTTGTTTTTGTTCTATTTATAGTGAAAGGATATGAAGTAAATGAACATGAGACAAAGTTCTCTGCAAATAATTAGTAAAATCAAGCAATGGAACAACGCTTTTATCATTGTTATTTATTTGAAGTCACCATTAAGCCTTCTGCAATGAGCTTTACTCATAACTCATAGTAAGACAGTTTCTGGTACCGGTTTGAGTGGAATTCATTTGCAACATCACATCCATGTTCTTTATACTACTTTATACTGGGTCGTCAACAATCATAAAATTAACTAGCAAAGGGTTCTTACAATCTGTTGTCTTTATTTGTATTGTCGTATATATTGGCCTCTACCCGAAGCTTCGATATTCGTTTCACATGTGTTTGTGACCATCACAGTGTGAATTTCATATTATATAATGTATATATTCCCTAAAAGGAAGCTATTTTAAGCTGATTTGGCATTTACAGTTGTATATACTGAGTGCCAATGAAAACGCAACAAATAATATTTTTTATACAAATGTACGTTGTCGAGTAATCAAAATGCTTTTTGATAAATTACTGAGCAAAGTTTCTGCCTACTTTTTAGTCCACTCTAAACAGCAAGTCACAATACCATCTTTAAATCAAAATCAAAGCTCCCAATTTGTCCGAAGATTACCACACTATTGAAAAAAGACGTTTGAATTTTTTGTCAAGAACTTGTTTATAATTAAAGTTGCTCATAAAATGCAATGTTTTGCAGTTTTGGGTTAAGACCATCAATTTGTTAGAAGTTCAATCTAACCAGCAAATACTTTTGAAAATTTGCGGAAATGTGCCCGACACATTCCACAAGAAGCTGAATAAATTTCAAACCGATTTAAGGCAAGATACAGGTTAACGTGATCTCTGTTGACTGAAAACAGTGTATATTGAGAACACCCGGGGAGGGGGGGGGGGGGTTCTAAACCTTAGCATTCATGGATTAAATGAAAACTGGTCCTTAATTATTAAGGTTGGGATGATGTTTAGTAAGGCTTGCTTGAGGACAATGAAGAAATACAAAAAGTACTAAAGTTGCATAAAAACAGTAAATTTCGTTATGCTGTACACGTTTCATGGAGTAACCTCTTGTCCGCAGCATTTGAATCAAATAATATAGAAATACATGATCCAAAAGTACTCAAAAAAAAAGTACTCATTACCAAAGATATCGAAATAGGAGGCCAAAATCAGTACCAAGGATATTTACGAAGTGCCATACTGAAGACTTGGTATTTTGTAAGTGGTTAGAATGTTGATAAAACAGTAAATTTCTATTTAACTCCAGGTAAAATTTTCATGTCAAACAAGTCTGAAAATCACTCATTATATCATCAGTGTGTTACAGCTGGTGTAGTTTAAAAAAAAAACAATTTTTTAAGCCTGTGTATTATCAGATAAATTGGCAGAAAATTGTTGAAAATATTTTTTCTAGCAAAAAAATATTAAATATAAAGTGTTGCGTTTTCATTGGCGCTCAGTATACTTATTCGTACCTTGAAGGATGAGTAATTGGTTGTTTGTATGTCTACAAGTGCTCAAATATCAACCCCTCTTCTATTTACTCAAGTGAATTAGTTTCATTATAGCTCGCCAGGACGAATGTCTGGAAAGCTATTGTCATACCCCTGGCGTCGGCGTCATCGGCGTCTGGGTTGGCCTCATTAACACTTTATCCTGGCTTGTAGAATGTGGACCTCTAGATCTAGGATATTGATATTTAGTATGTGACTTCCTTGTGATGAACTCTTTCTTCTGTTACCATACTTGCAGACAATTTGACCTTGACCTTGTCCTGAGGGCAATTAAGAAAGATTTTAAGCTTGCCTCTAGAAGGTAGGCTTTTAGTGGTAGGGTGTTCATATTTTGTATGTAGCTTCCTTATGATAAAGCTTTCTGGTGGTTTATAGACATTTTGATCTTGACCTTGCCATGAGGGCAATTAAAAAAAAACTCTAACCTTGTTTTAGAATTAAGTTGTTTAGCGGTAGTTGGGTCAGATTAGGTATTTGACTTTCTTGTGATTAGAGCTTTCTTCTGGTACCACAATTGTGGACATTTTGACCTTGACATTGCAGTAAGGGCAATTTCTAAAAACTTTAAACTTGCCTCTAGAAGGTAGGTTTTTGTGGTAGGGTGTTCATATTTGGTATGTAACTTCCTTTTTATGATAGCTTTCTTGTTGTTCAATATTTTAGACACTTTTACATTGGCCGTGCTCTGAGGGCAGATTTTTAAAAACTTCAACCATGCCTCTAGAATAAGGTATTTTAGTGGTAGGGTGTTCATATTTTTATGTGACTTTCTTGTGATAAGAGCTTTCTTATAACTTTTATCTATTGTGCATTTAGGTCATGCTAATCCCTTGCAAACTATGTCGTCTTCTTACAACTCTTGTTCATGCACTAGAGTTGTATATTTTCAAGACAAATTAAAAATTTTGTTAGAAATGGGAAGTCTAATGAAATTTGACTTGGGCATTTTAATTGTTTATGCTAGTTTGATATGAATCAAGAACTCTTGTCAGTAATATATAATAGAACATGTTTAACAATGTCCGTTTTAATTTTGTGCTCGTAGTGTACAATCGATTACTATCAATAGAATTCCATTCATTCGCCTCTAGTTCCTCCTTCCATTCTCTTTTAATCTTCTAATTATACTTGGCACCTTCATCTTAAATTCATTGTTTTTCATTTTTGTCATTGCAATGCATTTTTACGTGACACTCTGTATATACCATTTTTCTTACTAGACCCTTACAAGACCATTAAACCAGTTCCGACAAGACAAATTCATCAGATGTAGCCATTTAACATAGTGCCGATCATGTGGGTAGTTTATCTAATACAAACACAACATTGAACCTTGACAAAAAGTACATTATAAACAATCTCATACAAACATGTGCCACTCAAAATTTAGTAATATATCCTTAGATGAACTATTTTGAACTTGCGTCTGTTAGGTCGTAGTCGGATACGTTATGGAACTCAAAAGAAATGCATGGTATGATATAGAATATAAAATATGTACATACAAAGAACAGCTTTTCTGAAAGCAATTTGTGAATTAAAATAAAACAGAATTGATTTTGGGCAGTTAACTTATGCAAAATTGCGCATTTTTAAAATCCAAGTCACCAACAAGTGGGAAAAATGTAAACATAGGGTCTTGATCTGAATTTTTTTTGACGACATATTCTCAAGACAGTTTTAGATAAGTCCTTCTTAAATCAAAGATGGCTATAAGAAGGGGAAAATAGTACCAAGCTAATCTTCGAATTATTTCAAGCCACAGTGTAAGTCAGTTAGGTTTCCATAAAAAGAGAAAAGAAGATGTCTTCTTAATGAATGGCAAGTATAAAGCGTCTGATTAACACGTACTTGGTTTGTGTGTGTTAATAATTTTGTTGTATGACGATGTAAAAAAATGGCTTTTTTTTGGTCTCATGCCTGGTAAGCAATAAAGGAATAAGGAGTAAATGCACATGAGACAAAGTCTCTACAAATATTTTGTTCTTGAAGTCACGATGAGGCCTTCAACAATGAGCTTTGCTCATACCTCATTATAAGTTGATGACGGCTCCTAGCACCGGTCTAAGCGAAATTCATTGCTAATTGGCGAGCAACGCCACATACATGCTCTTCATATCCATGAATGCAGAGTTTTCAGCAAACGTTAATTGGCAAAGTGTTTTTACAATCGCTGTCATCTGTTGCCCGACAAAAAGACTAACAGAGAACAACCACGACACTTAAACAATTACAGGACACCTATCGAGTCAAAATTTTAAAAAAAACTTGGCAAAATCAAATCATGAAATGTGAGCACAATAAATACGTGGTCAATATACCAAGTTGATATTACAAAAAATAAAAATGCCAAAATTTTTTGTGAAAATATAATAGTGCATCCATATTAGAAATTTTCTCAAGCACATATACATTATAATTGAGATGTTTATAGAGCATACATCTCTCATAAGGAAAAGCTTTTTACGGACACAACTCTCTAGGAGAGACAAACTCCAATCTAAAATAAGCATTGAAGGAATATGGTGTAAATGCACATTAGACAAGGTTTCTACGAATACGTTGCAAAACAATGCAATTGAAAAATGTATGTTCATTTTGCTGTGTATATACAGAGTGTCACGTAAAAAAAAAATATTCACTGTGAAAACAATCTTTATTGTCAAGGTCAAATAATTGTTGTTTTTCACATTTTAGGTGAAACACTTGAATTTTTTTTTTTTTTTTTTTTTTCTCGCAACCTCTATGTCCCATGTATTTTAATATTCATAACAAACAGAAATGAATGATACTATTTGGTACATAACAAGGCTGGTTCCAATTCGTACAAATGAACAAATATCTTGAAAACAGTTTAGCTCCCCATCCCTTGACACTATATTCTATTTCAGTGGTTAGGTATTCTTCAAATTCCTAAGGATGGCTTTTACAAACCAACCTTATCAACAATTCAAAGTATCTAGAGATCCAATCTGTAAATCTGTAAACCATATAAAGTGTTATTACTTAGGAAAATATTAAGTGTGATCCTCAATACCACTGGATTTAGAATTATGAAATATCTTGAACAAATTTGACATACAAACCATTAAACTAAATATAATCTTCTACAGATAATGATCAGACATATTTGATACATCCAATAATTACTCAGGGATGATCTCCGTCTATCCCTGTTAAAAATTATAAGATATTTTGAGATCAATACCCCCATTATATTTATTTTTAATTTTTGTGATAAAGAAGAATTGGTTTTTATCACCAGCAGCGCACTGTGATGATCCCATCACAACCATTTAATCTCAATTCTCAAGCTAAGATCTTCAGCCGTAGGTGAGTCTTATTACTTTCTATAATATGAAAGACGATCACAACCCTTTCACTTTTTTAATTGAACAATATTAAGTTTATCTTAAAAATATCAAGACCTTGAGAACTAAGGCGATAGGCAATTTTTAATGATTGGTTGATACATCTTACTGGCTGTCATCATTTTAGGTACATCTGCAAACGAATACCGAAACAAGAAAAGGAAAGGGGAAATTCTTAAATCATAAACGCAACATCACGGAAATTCATAGCAACACGAATTGAGACAGTATGACAAAGACAAAACAAGTAAACAAAAATGAACAAGAAGGCCACAAAACTAAAGCACTAGCAGCGTGAATCCCTATAAAAACTAAGGTATCATCAGGTGCTCCGGAAGGGTAAGCATGATCTGCTCCACGCGTGGCACCCGTCGCACTGTCAGTGAAAAGTCCGGTTTTGTCACAGTCGGTGTTAGTCAGTCCGGTAACAAACTCTGGATCTACCCAAAAATATCTGTTCTCATTTGTGAAACAGAAACATTGTAATGGTCTGTCAGATCGTGGTGACGACCGCAAAACTTCTGTAGTGACAATTGCAATAGTGACTATACTTACCCTTGATGTATAAGTTTTTGAGACAGTAATTTCGCTCTGTTGAAAAAATCGCTACACAAACTACAGGCACGGCAATAGCGAATGATTTGTGAAATGTACACGCCATATGCCGGAGAAGTGGGAATATTACTGCTCAAAAACGGAAAGTTCACTATTGAATGATGAATGACTAAAACATTTCTAGTTTTATCATTGCAATGGTGTTTTTAAATAATGCATATAAACATACCATAAACATTAACCGGCTTTACCCTACCGCTGGCTTTTGCTAGTGCCGGTACCAAACCCGGCTGTCCCCAGTTCCAATCGTTGTTTACGTTTGTCTTTTGTCTAATTTTTGTTTTTCCTTTGTAGTTCCCTAGCAGATTGTGGCATGTAATTATAATTTTCAGCCATTGTAGGTGTTTCCTGTTGTCCCCTTTATTTCACATACCATACATGTTGTGATTACCTTTCTTTGTGCATGAAAAAGTGAGGAATCTGATTCATATAGATGCTTAAGAAGTATATCAGTACTTTGCAAGAGTTTGTGTTCTGTGTTGTGGTCTTCATGTATCAATATATATGATGTTAAGTGAAGTTAATTTACTTTTCATGTACTGAGGTCCTGTTCTTTCAAATTTAATTTGAAATTCAGGAGAAATTCGGATGGCCACCGAAATTCTATTTAGTGCGACAATTCCTCAGATTTTTGAGATTGTCTCTGACTATCTGACCTGTCTTATCTCAAAATTGGCACTGACCTAACAAGCATCCATTAGACAATTTTGAGCACTGACCACACTTTTTTATGAGATCCTTACTTTTATTTAATTGTATTTAAAAACTGCATTACTTTGATGAAACGTGAATGAAAAGTCTATATAACCACATTTTTGTAAGATTTCCGTGCAAAATTTCAGTCGCTTACGTCTCAAAAACGGCCACATTGACGTATCAATTTTTATTGTTGAAAAATAACTGTAATGCATTTCATTTCGTTTTCTATTCTTTTTATTTGTGTTTTTTTTCAATAACTGAATGAGCTTCTTTTGTTAGATGAGGTCATAAAATTAAGTTTCCAGGTTCCTTTCAAAAGCATTTCATGATGCATTGTAGATGTCTGTTGATTTTCTGTACTGTTGCTTCAACATATTCACAACAGAATATAATAAGTTTTAAAAGTTGACACCATGTCATTTGTCCGCTTACATTATCAACTTTGTCTCCTTCAATCAATTGTTCTTTCCCCTAGACTTGACATACATCAAAATTGTTCTCGGGAGCTAGAAGGTTAATCCGTAATCTGTCTTAAATTGACACGGACGGAAGATTCTATAAGTAAAATGTATTTTCAGATTATCTCATCTGAAAGTATTTTGCTGTTCAGTATTTAACTCAACCACAAGTACAATGAACTTTTAATGGTAAAAAGAGAACGCTTTTCATTAGATCTAAGCGAGCGATAAAGTTTCTATTGAATTGTTTTCAATTTGTATCCCCCCCCCCCTGAATCAACTTGACGTGTTGAACAAGACAAAGGCGTTTAATAGTTTATTATTGTGTTGATGGTGTATCCGTGTGTCATTCAAGATAAACACTTCAACTGAACACAGTTTAAATGTTTGAACAGGGCACAGACAACATAAAATAAATCCCATCAATAAGAATTGTGTATTTAGCTTAGTGGATAATCCTTAATTAAATACCTTATTTTCAAATGTTCTTTTCTTCAGAGTGAAGCTGGAATCAAGAGTCAAGCATGGTTTAGTATAGAAAATAATGTAAGTACATTCAAGGAGATTATCTTTGAAAAAAATGTTAATTTAAAAAAAAAACTTTGTCAGAATGAGTTATGGTCTGTTGGTTGCAACAAACAATGTGTCAATTTATTCCTTCCAATTCAAAGACACATACAAATCAGGAAAAAGAAGAATTGTCTTTTTCAAAATAGTTTTTAACGAAACAACGGCAGTAGAACACCGAAGGAACAAAATTCACAAAAATCGAAGTCCAAAGACAGGGCAAAAACGAGAACACAGAAAACAATGACGTTAGACACAAAAACAAGACACAAAAACAATGACGCCAGACAGACACAAAGCACAGGACCAGAAACCCCAACATTCAGAACAAAGGCACTCACAGTTTTTAACGACTAATTTCAAGAGCAATTAAAGATTAGTTTACCCACAATAAACCAATACTTGGTATGAAAAAAACAATACAATAATGGCCTTTCGGACAATTCAAAACCAGAGCGTAAGTGATAACTAAATACCGAACTTGCTGTAAATTTAATTTCTGCATATGGCCATTTCGACAACTTATGTCTCATCAGTGCAGATAAAATCTAAACATTTGGAAAACCATAAACTCAAAGATGCTTAAAACTGATAGAGAGCAAGTAACCAATTTGATCTAATTGAAAGCCAAAATCAGCTAAGTACAGAGCTTTGCATGAGGGAAATACTCCTTAGTTTTCAACAAAATTTACAAAAATTTAGATATTGCAAGTTTTCAAATAAATCGGCTTTCGGGTCAGCACCGATGTACCGACTACTGGGCTGGTGAATACCCTCGGGGACTAACAGTCCACCAGCAGTGGCATCGACCCAGTGGTAACAAATAACTAAATACCGAACTTGCTGTAAATTTAATTTCTGCATATGGCCATTTCGACAACTTATGTCTCATCAGTGCAGATAAAATCTAAACATTTGGAAAACCATAATTTCAAAGATGCTTAAAACTGATAGAGAGCAAGTAACAGTGAGTGATACAGGCCAAAAGAACATTTGATTTTTTTTTAATTATAAGAACAAAAAACCCAACTTGTTTATTCACTGGTGTAAAACTGATGACCTTAACTACAGTTACGGTTATCTCAAGATGGCGCAGGACGAATCGGCTTAAATTTTATTTTATAGATAAAATAGCTTCTGATTGGTTTTTGGAATTGACATGGCGTTCTTTCGATGTTTAATGACGATTTTATGAGGAAATGAAAATTTAAGGGGGTAGACCTGGGGAAGCCTGAAATTTTTCACTCGTTCATTTTTTTTAATGTTTTCAGTATTGAAACCACACTTGTTTATGTCCACTTTAAGCAATTTTTAACAATTTTTACCATCCCGTTTTTGTTTATTGGTCATCAAAGATACCCTGTTTCGTCATATTATTTGGTCCGTTCAGGACTTGATTGTTGTGTATAAAATTGGCTCTAATCAAATTTGTATTTGATTTAGAATTATTTCAATTGCAAAATTCTGTAGTTTAGACATGTGTTAAAGTAAGCATGAATAATGATAGTAAATTTAACTAGTTTGAACTGAAAAAGTGGGTGTTCTGAACAGTATAGGCTGAAATTTTTACTCTATTTTGATCACTTTCAAACACCTCTTGTAAAGAATTCTGTCGTTTAATTTTCACCAAAAACTGAGAATAAAAAGAAAACTAGTATATGTAAGATATGTAAGATATATTTGAATCTTAGAAAATTCCAACTTCCCATCTTTTCCTTCAGAATAAGGTGGGTAAAAATCAATAAAATTGCTGAATCTGTTCTTTAAATTACCTCCCTTGGAAGAAATCCGACTTTTACAAATTTTCTTATCTTTGGACAGTATTGCAAATATGTAGGGTAAAATGCACTCCTTATAAATAACTGGAAGTTGGGTATTTGTTTTCATGACAAAGTGAATATTTATTTGCTGTCTGGAAAAAAATTTACAATTTTTAAATTTTGATCATACCTATTGCAATGATTCTATTTGTTTGTGTAAGTAATATAAAAGTGAAAAACAGAGTTATCTCCTACTATTCCAGGTCTACCCCCTTAATGTAATAAGAAAAATAAGCCGTAGTTTCTAATAAAAAAATGACCGTAACTCCAAACTGAGATGGCCGTAAATGGATTAACCGTAACTTGTAATGATATGATTTTTGAACATGGCCTAGATACGATTTTCCTAGACTGTGTGAAAGAAACAACATTTAAAAGGAGCAACATTTGCATTTCGATTTAGAAAAAAAACATTATCATTGAAGGAAGTATGAAGTTTTAAAACTGTGCATTATTCTGCAAATCTGACAAATAAATGGAATTTTCTATTGGAATGTTGGTGAAATGATTTTTGATGTCTTAAAATAGTTAAATGTAATCAAATATGCCACTTATTTTTAGTAACCATGCAAAATATTGAAACTTTTCAGCAAACCCCTCAGTGTTCTGTAAAATGAAGATAGTTGTTATGGTAATAATAGCAAGAAATCAGGTTGGGTGTGGGGTTTCCTCACCGTTCATTGAAGATCTTATAATGGCTTTGAGTTGTTATTACTCCCCTTTGGGTCGTTGTCTCTTTGACACATTCCCCGTTTCCCTTCTTTTTCCTATTTCATCATTTAATTTAAAAAAAAGTCTGGTGACTCTCAATCTTTTTTTCATGTAAATCGAAGGAAAGTTTAGAAACTAATACTTAACCAAATATGATTTTACTAAAATAAATTAACTTTGTTAAAATTTCCTAATTTTCCTTATCTTTTTAATCAAAATAGCAGATTTTTACATAGCAGTTTCACGCCTTTATGGCCGGTGATCCTCTATTTTTATTTTATTTTTGTATCCTCTAATAACAGAGTGCAAATCATGAAAATGTCAGGAAATTTTATCTGATGGTATTTAGACTTCCACACCACACCGTCTTAAATACCAGAAAGTGCTTGTTCGGCATAAGATCCGATCGTCTGACTCATTGGGCCATATTATATAATACTAGAAAATTTGACTCTTTAACATTGAGGTTAATATTTGGACTGCGTATGTCAGCAAAAGGTCAACTGAGATATACAGACTCTTGAGACCCTCTGCTTATTTTTATTCCTTGAGACTTTACAACTTTCAACGACTTATAAATGTTATATTTAATTTTTCTTATTCTAACGAAATATTTTTTCATGTCTGAAGTTGAGTTTAAATCCCGTCTTTGGCTTCCTTAACAGAAATGTTGCACAGCTGAAATAGATAAACATCGTATTTGAAATGGAATGGAAACGGCTAACAAATCTGTATAAACAAAGCCTTCATTGAAAATTTTAGATCAATAAACTATAAACTTAATATATTCATTTAAGCCCAAACTTTTTTTTTTCATTTAAGGTATATACTTACGGTGACCAGAGGTATAGAAATCGCTCGACTCCGTCCGTCCGTCATTTACGCTTTGGGGTTCCTAGTTTGTGAACTCATACAATACTTCTGAATCTTTGCAAGTTGTTGTCGACTAATTGAAGATGTGCACATTTTCTTTGAATAAAAGTAAAAACCATTGTTGAACTTAATAATTTTTTCATCAAATCTTATCATTACGGTATTGAGTTTGTGTAATCTGAAACTTTGACACCTTATACCTGATGTTTTTGAAATTAACATAGTTGTTCTTGTGGAAGATCATTTCGTTCTCTTATGACCTGGTAGTGACAAAATCAGCATTAAATGTAGAGAAAAATAGAATAAAAAATATTAAACACTTACAATGACCGATAAACAAAGTCACATGCCAAGATGTACTAAGGAACTGCACAAGAAAAAAGCACAAATAAAAGACAAAAGACAAAAAAAATAATTTAAGCATTTGAGGTCGTTTTGTAAGGTGAGCGATTCTGGCTCAGTCTCTAATTCAGTTATTTTGAAAAGTCCTTACCAAATCAAAAAAGCCACCATCCAGTTGAATTATTTAACTTTGGACCCTATTGGGATCAACAACAAAATATCCAACAATTCAATTAGAACCAAATACTAGTATAGCTCAATCGGGTGCACCGCATTTAATAGCTCAATCGGGTGCACCGCATTTAATAGCTCAATCGGGTGCACCGCATTTAAACATGTGTTCAGCACATATGCGCCCATGGAAGATAATGCCAACAAGGACATTATTTAACAATCAAACCTACGATTCTGATTTTCAATATGCCTACATCTCTAGCATATGGAATATACATTTCACAGCTGATTCGTTACTGTCGAGCATGTAGTGTATGCATTGATGTTTTTAATAGAGCAAAAACACTGTCCCAAAAGCTGGTTAGTTAGGGATTTGGTCAGCCTTTGTTACTTTCATCCCTCGGAAATTCTATGGCCGTCACAGTGACTCCATTGACCGATATGACGTGTCTGTGTCTCAAATGAAAACAGACATTTTCAGCTAGTATTCACGTCTCAACGAATTTAACATAATCGGTTTTGACTCAACCCTGTATAGACTCAGTGATAATGTGACGGGTGCCATTAGTCTAGCGGGACATGCTTACCCTTCCGGAGCATCTGATGTCTTTCCCGGTTTTCATGGAAGTTCACACTATGGGTGCCTTAGTTCTTAATGTTGTCTTTTTATGTCCGTACAATCTTACGTCACGTTTATTTTCTAAAATACACTCTCTCAAAACTTTCGATTTTTCCACACTCTATACCACGCTTCCACATGATAGACAAAAATTACGATTCAAAGGTATCCTTTCAAAAAGCCTTGCCGATTCATATAAAAATTGTTGAATTAGGTCTTAAATTTACATTTTTTTCAAAATTCAATTTGAAAGGAAAAGAATGCTACGATAAAAACATGTGTGCAGTATGCTTGATTTTCTTATTTATGATATATGTCACATTTACAGGTGTTTTTTTTAAAAGCAAGTTGGTATATCAGTGAACACGAATTGTGTTCCTCTACTCCAGACTTGTTTTTATATTCATACGAGACAGACTTTCTTCAGGGACTAATTAAAATCCTAGACCTGTTAATGTTACACATAAATAAAATGGTGATCTTCTTTCTATTAATAACGCACATCCCATCATTATATCCCACAGAACTAGAGATAAAGAAAACCATAATATTTACTACATTACACTCACGCTGCCTCACCCCAAGGGTCAGTGTAAGCTATTGCCATCACTTGGCGTCCGTCGTCCGTTGTATATCGTCCGTTAATCTTTTTCATTTCCATTTTCACTTCTGAAACCAGCGAAGCAAATTCTTTACAGGATTTTTTAAAGACAACTTTACAGAAATGATGTATGGAAGATTTTTTTACACAAATTGCTCGTTTCGCTCCGATAGAATAAAAAATTGGCCGCCAGCAAGGAATTAAGGTTAAACATTGACCCTATGAGAAAAATCACATTTTTATCTTTTCCTCTAAAACCACTGAAGCAAATTCAACCAAACTTTATAGGAATGAAGTAACAAATATTGCTCATTTTATTCCGATCCGATAAAAAATATGGCCGCCAACAAAGATAAAGTTTTACAGTGGACCCTATTGGAAAATTGCATTTTCATCCTCTCCTCTGAAACCTCGAAGCAAATTGAACAAAACTTTACAGGAATGATGTATGAAATGTCCTTTACAAAGATGTCGAGCGTGACATGGGAACCGCTGATTCTTTGAAAATCTTTTTCTTGCCCTTACAACAGAAACTTTTTGAAAGCGGAGAAAAATTGATTAGACCCCGGAAAGGGACCTTACCATTGAGATCCCCTAATATATTTATATTTTTTAGCTTCATAGAAATTTTTCATCCTTACGTCAGAAAACATTCTTATGACCGCATTCAAGTGTTACTTTTGTTTCAAAAAGTGTCCGATATTGAATTAAAATGTATTGACAAGGCTATATCAATGCTATCAGAGAATTAAAAAAAAACGGGTCACCGGCTAATTCAAGATCAATGTCAAATCTTTTACCAAATATTCTGAGTTTTATGTTGAGTTATAGAAAATTATCTATTTTCGTAGGGGTAAATTAAACAAAATGAATTGTTAATTAGAATAAATGGACGAATTAATTTTGTTTGGTCAAAATGTTTTGACGATTCTTTCAAAAACTAAGTACCGAAATTACCGAAAATTTAGTTTCTGCAAAATATTTTTTGTACCTTTCGTTTAAGAAACTACCAAATAAGTCATTTAACATGAATTCAACATCTACTTCTGTACTAACTTAGGATAATGACAAAGTCAGTGAGTTAGTACTTTTCTCCCAAAGGATTGTCAATGCTTGAATTTTATAATTATTTAAAGCAAATTCAACTTTACAGGAATGATGTCTGAAAAGTCATTTAAGAAGATTGCTCATTTCGTTCCGATCCGATAAAAACCGCCAGCGTGGAACTGAGGTTACACATTGGACCCTATGGGAAAAATCTCATTTTCATCATCTGCTCTGAAATTATTGAAGCAAATCAACAAAACTTTACAGTAGTGATATACTAAAGGTCCTTTACAAAGATTGCTGATTTCAATTCAATCCAACAAAAACATGGCTGCCAGAACAGAACTAAGGTTTAGCAATGGACTTTATTGGAAAAATCAGCAAATTTAACTAAACTTTACAGGAATGATTGACTAAAGGTCCTTTACTAAGAGTGCTCATTTCAATCCCATCCGACAATAAACATGGCTGCCGGCACGGAACTTATAACTAGCTTTAGCGGGCGGTATATAGTGATCATGGCGTCATTTCGTCCGTTCGTCTGATCGTCTGATCGTCCGTTCGTTCGCTATTCCGTCTGACATAGGTACACACCACTGCGGCGACCATTCCCCCTAGACCACTCAGTAAAATTCAATAAAACTTTCGCAGAATGATCAGTATATATTGCCATTGTGCACCACTTATTTAAAAAATTGATACGATTTATTATTATATTTTTCTGGATTTTTTTCAAATGGGGGAGCGTATGTATTTAAGTGAGCTTTGCTCACAATATTTTAGTGAGCTTTGCTCACATTTTTTCTAAATTTTATATCGGACCCTACGGGAAAATCATATTTTATTTGCTCTTCTGAAACCACTTCAGCAAATTCAACGAAGCTTTACATGAATGATGTATGAAAGGTCTATTACAAAGATTGCTCATTTCGTTCCGATCCTATAAAAACATGGCTGCCAGTGAGGAACTTATGTTTAACATTGGACCAAACGGGAAAAATCAAATTTTTCATCTTCTCCTCTAAAATGGCTGAAGCATACTTAATTAAACTTTACAGGGATGAGGTAGTTAAAATCGTTTACAAAGATTGCTAATTTAGTTCAGATCCAACAAAAGACATTGCCGCCAGCTAGAACATAGTTAAAAATTGAACCTATGGGAGAATTTCATTTTCATCTTCTCCTCTGAAACCACTGTAGATGATTCAACCAAACTTTACAGGAATGATGCACCGAAGGTGCTTTACAAAAATGCTCCTTTCTTGTCGATTCGAGAAAAAAACATGGCTGCCAGCGCGACACATAGTTTAACACAAGTTTTTCGGTTAATGGACTTCCAAATGTTTTCGTTTGATCTGTACTGATGGGATTGTCGAAATGCTTATATACAGTAAATAAATAAACAGTTACTTCGGTATTTTGTTACTGTAAAAGGGGATATTTTCGCGTGGTTTAAATTTCGCGATTTTGATTTCTTAACTTATACGCGAGGTTTTATTTTCGCGATTCTCACTTAGGTTTCGTTACATAAGTAATGAAAACAAATTTACGCGAGGGAGAAATTTTCGCTAATATGCGCCAATCGGGAAATTAGCGAAAATAAAGCTCTTGCGAAAATTTTCTTGTTTACAGTATTTAACAATGGAGCCAGTGGTAAAATTATCCTTTTCATCATCTGCTCTGAAATTATTGAAGCAAATTGAAACAAGCTGTATTGGTATGATGTATACAAGGTCCTTTGCAAAGATTACTCATTTCAATAGGATCTCACAAAAAACATGGATGCCAATGAAGAACATAGCTAGCATTAGACCCCATTTAAAAAAAACAACTCATTTTTTGGGTCATGCATGGCAAAGAAGCATTTTGTCAGGTGAGCGATACAGGCTCAGTTTCGGAGCCCCTAGTTTCAAGTGACATCTGGAATATTGATGAAAATGGTAATCTCAGTACTTAAAAATATACGACAAAAGGGACGATTTTAGGTTCAATATTAATAATTTTCCTAACCAGGACAGTAATATTTCAACTTCTCCTGCTTACGGACGGTATGTCTCCCTGTTAAGTTGTTACGCAAAAGGTAGCACAAATTATACAGACTTTCTCATTAAACATAATTATCATGAATGCCTCATTAATCAAGGCTTCAATAAAGTTCGTCTCATACGATCATTAAAAACATTTTAATAGGTATAAGTTCTTGGTTGACAAATTCGAAGTTTCACTCCGAAATCTGATTCAAGATTCTCTTTCTACTTAATACTAGGACGATCATCTCTTTTTACTATGTAAGATTGCTCTTGAATTACTGCTGAACGCTAACGCAATGAAAGGGTAGGGTTGGCACATCATTATTCGGTTTACCCACCATTTCTTTTAAAATGCCTGTACCAAGTTGAGACAATCGTGGTCGACAATTTTTCCGGTGATTTTTCACCTGGTTTGTATTCTTGCCTCTTTGATTTGTCCTACTTTTCTTGCATCGGAGATAAGTTAACGCTTAAATCTATATCATAGATACTAGAGCAGGAAGAAAAATACTATTTTGTAAGCAGAAACACATGGTAAAGTCAAGAAATACCTGAAAAAAGTTGTTTCACTGTGACCTACATTTTACACATGATGTGTTGAAGTTTCGAGTAGACATGCTAGAGCAGGTGGAGGAATAATGCTTAGCCAGTAAATGTGCATCAGATAATCACGGTGTTCCTGAAAAAATAAGTGATCTGACTATATTTCATGCATAATTGTCTTTGGTTAACATTTGTGTTAAAATTAAGTTATTTCCAGCAGGAAGCGGATGCGTCTTGGTCGGTCACGAGACTGAGGAAGACAAACAGGTCATAATGTCTCATGCAAGAGCGACTTCACTTAAAGTCTAATGTGAATTATTAAAGTAGTGCATCAAATATAGTAGAGCACCAACTGTACTTTGAATAGTCACACGGGTCCTCATTAAATTAAGTCAATGACTTTAAAACAATGTCTGGAATGACTCATATAAGGGCAAGCCGAAATAAGTAAATGCAATTTGGTTATTCATGATATTGCTAACAAAAATTAGGCACTTGGACCTATAGCTTATGAATGAATGACTTACAATATTAGTAACCCCTGTTTAACAGACGCATCTTTGTTTTTTCTTGTTGCTTGATTTTGAATGAGAAAAAAAATTTCATCGACACAAAGCGTAACTTTCTTGCGTTGCCTTCCAATGATTCCACTAAATGCCATGGTTTTGAATGTATGATGTTAGATTCTCGTCTTTCCCCTCTCTGCGTCGGTATTTGCATGCCGATGTACTCAGTATGGGCGTTTACTCGTTCTACAATTTAGCGGATTCTATTAACCCTCAAACTCCCAAATTTTAAGTTTTAAAGATTTAGGTCATTCACCGTCGATGTGATATCTGGCACATTAAAATATGTGAATGTCAATAACTTGGATAACCTTTACTTTTGACTTCAATACTTGTCATCATTTTAGCCTGAAACTGAATAAGAAAAATCGATATAAAGTGAAAAATGTAGATGTTTAAAAGATTATACACCTTTTAAATTAAGGGCATGTTTTCAAAGGTCATTCAACGAAACAGAAGCTATATTTCACAGAAGACTAAAACAACCTTATCCTGAAAGAATCTTGAAATAATAAAGTAGTTTGAATAAACGATAAAACTTACAAAAAATACTTTTGCGTTCTGACTGGATTGGTTTTCGAAAACCCAATTGTCAGTACTCAGGTGTTGACCCAAAAACTATTATATTCACAAACTTGTACCATTATGTCGTTAAACGAAATCAGATATTCTGCATTAATTCAGCTTTTTTCATAATTTGGGGTGAAATTCCTGAAAGATCCCACCTGAATTATTACAGACTTCAATTTTACATTGACCATAGGGTCATGGTACAAATGAAATATAACCCATCGGGCATACACCCTCAGGGTTATCACTACTACTTGTACTTGCAATATCGCATGCTTGTGCCAGTGAGATTTTTTGACATGTTGAAAGTATACAAAATTGACACCTTTTCATGCAAAAATCTCAATGGCACAGGCATGCGCTCTATGCTTCCTTTACTGAAATATGTAAGGATTTTGGTGTTTTTAGTCCATTTTTGTGAAAATGCTTAAATTTGTCGGATTTTGGAGTTATTTTTTTCTATAAACAAAAAAGACTTTTCCCAAACCTGTTGAAGTTTATTATATACTGATATTGAATTGTATTTTGGGACATGATTTTATGAAATATAAGGTCTTAATTTTGGGGGCCAAATTTACCCCTTACCGTACATACTCCTTTGCAATAACTTCGTCATTTTTTTTACCTTTTTGTCACAAGATCATTATTTGGAAAAGTCCCAATTAGTCAGAGGCAAAAAAGCACAAATAAAAGAAAACATGATATTTCTTACTGAAATACAGCTTACAAGCAGTGAAATAGGTCTCAAATATTCTCTAATGATTTGGATGTTTCTACATTTTATGTTTGTTTTAAAACATGTAAAACTAGCATGAAGGTAGTGTAAAGTATTTCGACTCAATTCTTTTAAGAATGATCAGATCAAAACTGTCACACAAAAATTAAGTTACTAATACTCGATTGTATGTTAAGTCTTAAAATCTTTTTTGGGCGTGAATGTGGATTTTCCTATGATATATTTTAATAAAAATTTTAACGTACATTAGATCACCAGTGTCTCTCTGGCCGAAGGAAGGTTGTCTCCTTAAATATTCACTCGCGGTTTAATAAATGTTTGTTGACAATCCCGCTCGCATGACCAGCAAAACATGGATGTATCATTGTTCGAATATTAGCAAAGAAATCCGATCGAACCGGTGCTAGGGGCCGTCTTGAACTTATTTCGAGATATGAGCACAGCTCATTGTTGAAGGCCTCATGCTGACTTCAAGATGAAAAACAACAATAAAAGAGTTGTTCCTTTGATTGTTTTTACCATGTTTTTTGTAGAGACTTTGTCTCATGTTTATTTACACCATAGCTTTTCATTCACCATTCACGGGTTTATGCTTAAATAGTATACGCACAGTGCCTTCAGATATGAGATTAATTTGTATGAGGCTTAAAAACAGGAGACTGTGAGCTTTAGCTAAACTGGAAAGAACACGAAAAACAGATAAAATGTAATGCAATGCCTGAAATGAAATGAATTTATTAAAATGTATTGGTAAATTACTGAATAAATGTGAGAATTTATACATACATAAGGATACATAATGATATTTCCTGGAACTGACTCAACCAAGTGCCACTTCTCCAAAATCTTGCTTTTCATCACTATTTTCAACTACTTGCGCATATCGGTGGTGGCTCCCAAGAATTTCCAATCTGTAGTTAAATTTGATAATGTCTCCAGTCCTTATCTAACCTATTTTTAGAACTGTTTATTGAAGGTGCATTTACTATATCATCAGGTAGTGTATTCCAGATCTTTGATGTTCTGTGTATAAAAAAGTGTTTTTTGATTTCCTTTTCTGGCCTTTCTAAAAAATTTTCAGGGAATTTTGTCAGGAATTGTGCCTTATATCACTTTTTTTGCTAGTTTGAAAAGGGAGCAAGTTTCCACATAATATTTCCCATGTGTCATTTTATATAGTTCTATCATATCCACTCTGATGCGTCTATAACTTAGAGTTGGCAATTTCAATCTTCTTAATCTTTCTGCATATGATAATCTATCAAATCCAGGTAGCTGTCTCGTAGCTCTTTTTTGTACGCTCTCAATCATATCAATATGCTTCTTTTTGTAAAGTGACCAGATGGAGCTTGCATAGTCAAGAGCTGATCTTACCATTGACTTATAGAGAGGTATGAAGGGTTTTTTTTTTATTTAAATATCTAACAGCTGTCGTTATAATTGCAAAAATTGAGTTTACCTGTTTTACCTTTTCGCATACATGTTTCTCAAACGTTAGTTCTGAGTCTATGGTTACTCCTATACCTATGCCTTCACTTACTTTGGAGATTTTGTTCCCATCAAGCTCATATTCACTATCTAATGGAGTTTTTTTCCTGGTAATTGTCATACGTTTACATTTCTCAGGATGAAATTTGAGTAGCCATGTGTTACTCCAGTCATTTAGCTTATTTATATCCCTTTGTAACATTTCCTTATCCTCATTATCTCTATAATCTTAAATATTTTTGTATCGTCTGCGAAAAGGTAAGCATAAAACATGACTGACTCTGGTTAGTCATTGATGTACAAGACAAAAATAATAGTGGGCCCAAAACTGACCCTTGTGGTATTCCTGAAGTCACTTTTTTACTGTCAGAATCATGGCCATTAACTCTAACTTTCTGAAACCTATTACTTAAGAAATGCCCAGTCCACTGTATTATTTCTTCTGTTAAACCATAGCTCTTGCCTAATAATCTAATATGTGGGACCTTATCAAACGCCTTTTGGAAGTCCATATACATAACATCCATTTCCTGACCCTTATCGGTTGCTCCTGTTTATCAAGTACTTCCAGTAGCTGAAGTGTAGTTGATCTTCCCGGGGTGGAAATTGCTTTTCTGAAAATAATTTATTTCTTCCATATGATGTAAAATATGTTCTCTAATAATTTTCTCCATAGTTTTGCAGACGACTGAAGTGAGACTTACAGGTCTATAGTTGTTTTCACTATCTCTATAAGCCATATTCGCTCTGTATTTAAATCAATTGATTAGTGATACAGGGGTTTCCTGTTAATATGTTTCAATTTTTCCTGTAATTACTCTTTTTATATTTATGAATCTCACTTATTTATTCTTTATGTGCCTATTTATATACACAGGGCTTCCCTGTGTCTATATTTAGTTTCTGAATTCATAATAGGGCCTCCCTTTATATATATATATTCAATGCACAGTATGATTTTGTTTCCTGTATTGTATATTTTAAACCATCAACATTTATTAAGAGTGTACAGGGCTTCCCTGTTCTCGCTTATTACAAATCTTGCTTGTAGAACAGTAATCCTAGGTCCCACTCAAGATCAATACAACAGGACTTCCCTGCTGCTGTAACCTACAATATCAATATAGCTGAAATATGTGTATATTAAATACAGGGATTCCCTGTATACAAATATGTTCGTTCCTATTTAGTTAATTTAACAGGGCTTCCCTGTTAATTACCATATAATTTATGCGTTGAACACAGGGCTTCCCTGTAACCTAATGTTCGCGCTCCTATTTTATTTAATTCAACAGGGCTTCCTGTTAATTTCTATTTCAATATATGGCATATTCCTGTGCTAAATATATGGCTTCCCTGTTAATTATTTGAACTAGGAACTTGTTCCCTTAAAATAGGACTTCCCTTCACAGTAAATTATGTATTAAACAGGGCTTCCCTGTTAACATGTTTTCTATATTGACTATTCTAAATGAAAATTACCTATAAATTTAATTTATTATTGTTTTTTTCTACACTCGTACAGGGCTTCCCTGTTAACCTACCTCTATTACTAGCTTAACACTGTTCCTCGGATAATTCCAGGGATTGAAGTATAAACTTATACGCCCAAAGTCTTGCTAGTACTCTTCTAGGATGTACACCATCCTTTAGTAGAGAAAAGTCTTTGTAGTACTGCACTCTTAATTCATTTATAGGTTTGTAGGATGCCAACAGATCTTGGGAGAATCTCGGTACTGAGATCTTATTTATTGGCTTGATTTGTTGATTGTAGTAATCAATTTGCAATTTGTTCATCTACTTGTACTTGTCTTGTACATACTTGAACTGTACGTGGATTTTTGTATTAACTCACCACCAAAGTTGCACTGTTCTTATACCTATTTGGTTTGCAGTATACTTTCAGTGTTGTTCTGATTACCAAAGATGGGAATTTTTTCCTTTGTTTATGACTCTTTTTGTCAAGCACTACTTTTAACGAGTTATTATTGCAGTTGAGACTGTCAGTATTGTTGTTCTCACTTTTTCTAGCTCCAAATAATCCCCTTGTATCACTTTTATTTGCCCTAGAAATAGAGTAGTTTGAGCATTCCCAAAAAACTACATAGGCATATCCATTTACCATGTTTACAGACAGTATTCTTTCTTTTAATTTTCTGTAATCAGGAAGGATGAATTCATTGTTTTGATATGGATACTCTCAAATATTGATATTCTTCCCTTTCTGTGATATCTCGCAGGTCCCCAGCCAAATAATTACCAGTGGTTCCGTGAGTCCCTTACAACTTCCAACAAAGTCTTTATGCGCTCTTCATCCTCGACGGTAGCACCTTTATTACTACTAACAGTTATTTTATCCTTTACACAGTCATGGAAAATGTCTTCCGCACAGAACCCCTTACTGTCCGTAAACAAAACAGTGTCACGAATCAAAAGAAAATTGTTTAGTAATTTATAAAGTTTTTATACTCCTTAACGATCATATTGAACAGCATAACCTTCTGTATTTTTGTGTCCCTCCATTTGAACTTAAATGTTTTTAAATAACTTATCATCAATCAAACAAGTCACAAAAGTTACAAAAATCAAATATGGCGCCGGCACGCTAGACTGGCTACCAATTCCACTTCATTGAATCTTCGCATTAAGCACATTTTTATCATAAGTTTCCAATAAATTTAACTAAATTATATATTTCCACACATTTCCTCTTCCTTTCACAACATTTTAACTCAAATAACAATACTTGATCACAAATACAAGCCGTAGCTCATAAATAAACATCCATTGGAAGCCACGCATGCGCATAATTTTTTTAAATGAATGAAATAGGAATAAGGAGGTAGTTTTGACGTCAAAAACTACGCCTTAAAGTAAGGTTAAAATAACAGCATTCCGAGTATTATTATTTTAATTTAAAATTTAAAAAGTGGAAATCAGGCAAGATCAAAAATAGCTAAAAATCACAATTACATGCTAAAATCTGCCAGGGAACTTGACCCGAGCTCTTACCATTGTTAACGTTTGTCTCTCTTCTTGTTTGTGTTTTTCCTGTGTAGTTTTAAGGAACGTGGAAACTCCTGGAACGATTTTTCCAAACTAAAAAAAAATCACTGGGTTTTATTTTGATTGAATTTGGAATTTTGGAATAAAACATGTGAAGATCTTTTATCCTGAAAATTCTATTATTTTTTAAATTTTCCGTCAGACTTTAGAATAAAATTTAGCTGAAAGCAAATCAACCGATAGGATACGTTAACAAAATCAAAATATTCATGGGTGTCTTTGCAGTTTTCAGTTCTTTACAGTTGTGCTAATGTTAATAACTGATGTTTTTGGTTTTTGCTCTTTATTTCATCACCAAAGTAATTTGTGAACATCATCTGCGAAAATCATAGAGGAGACCTAGTTCAATTTCTTCGACATCAACATTTATTCTTATTATGAAAACTAGATCCACTTCATTTCTTATTCCTAGTACACTTCACAAGAACAATATACGAGGTTATAATCCCCCTACCCCCTTAAGTCCAGTAAACACCCAAAATTTGAGCTAGTATCTTAGTTACCTCCATACAAAGTTTGCGATATCTGGTACTTCAATTGGTAATGTGATGTAAATTTTGCTCCAAATGGTTGTCTGATCTCCATCTCTATCTTTGCTTTAAATACATCAATGTTTTAACCTTATTTCCTTTAACCTGAATTTTATGCTAGAACAGTATTGCAGATCACACAGATACATTGACTACAATATACGTCTACATCCAGTTTAGTGCACATTCTTTGTTACCTCTCTATAAGAATGAAATTTTGTACAGTAAAATCACATTACCTTTAAATAATGAAAAATAGTACCATGCAGAGACTCCAGTTAATCATTATATTACACTTGACTGGCTATTTATGTCATTTTTTGTCTCGCCCGCGACGAAAGTCGCGGAAAGCGAAACATAGACGTGCAAAGTATGACGACGGCGACGGCGTTAACTTTTACTAAATACAGGATATTTTGAAAACCGTTTGATGTAGGAACATCCTATTTGGTCCAGTGGTAGTACTCATCAAGTGCTACCTGACGGACATAAAGTCATGTGACCTTGACCTCAATTGCACGGTCAAGTGACCACGTTAAGTTTCTCTACTTAAGTCCATATCTCAATAACTAGAAGTGGTAGGTTGATAATATTTGGTATGTAGAGTAGTGTAGTAAGGTAAGTGAGAACCGAACCGTCAATCTAAAAGCGAACGATCCAAGGACAATGGCAATACCAGAAACAAAAAAGGCAGAAAAAAACAGAGACACAACAAGGGTACAGCACAGAAACGAAAAATGAAGACACTCACACACAAAGATGAACAACACGGACCCAATATAGAACCATGGGTGAGATCAGGTGCAGCGGTAGAGTCAGCATCTCCTGCTTCTTATAAGACACCCGCCGTGTTTAACATGTCAAATCCGGTAGTAAAGTCAAATTCGGTAGAGGAAACAACAATAAAGCTTTAAAGGGAAAGATCTGTTGTCATGTGGGAAACAGATATCCCATAGCGGTCCACAAGATGATGATGTAGATTGGTTTTGGGTAGTACATGTCAGTCTGGCATATGACGTTTGTCCTTGACCTCAATTTCATGGTCTAGTGGTCACGTTAAGTTTTTTTTCTGCTGAAGGGGGGTAGACCTGGGGTAGGAGGAGATAACTCTGTTTTTCACTTTTTTATTACTAACACAAACAAATAGAATCATTACAATAGGTATTATCAAAACTCTAAAATTCTAAAAAAAAAAATTCCATACAGCAAACAAATATTAAATTTGTCATGAAAACAAATACCGAACATCCAGTTATCTATAATGAGTGCATTGTACTCAACAATTTTGCAATGCTGTCCAAAGATAATTCAAATATTCAGATTTATTCCAAAGGAGGTAATTTAAAGCACAGAATCAGCCTTTTTATTGATTTTTACCCACTTTATTCAAAATTCAGAAAAAATGGTACGGTAGAAATTTCTAAAATTTTAATATATCTTACATATACTGCTTTTCTTTCTATTCTCAGTTTTTGGTGAAAATTAAACGACACAATTTTTAACAAGAAGTGTTTAAAAGTGATAAAAAAGGGTTGAAAATTTCAGCCTATACTATTCAGAACACCCATGTATTTCAGTTCAAACTAGTAAAATTTCCTATCATTATTCATGTCTAAGCTACAGAATTTTGCATTTGAAATAATCTTAAATCGAATACAAATTTAATTAGAGCCAATTTTATACACCACAATCAAGTCCTAAACGGACCAAATAACATGAGGAAACAAATTATCTTTGATGACCACTAGACATAAAACAGGACGGTAAAAATTGTTGAAAATTGCTGAAAGTCGACATCAACATGTGTACTTTTAACACTTTAAATATTAAGAAAATTAAATGATAGGAAAATTTTAGGCCTACCCAGGTCTACCCCCTTAAGTCCATATCTCAATAACTAGAAGTGGTAGGTTGATAATATTTGGTATATAGGTTGGTCTTGGGTAGTACATGTCAGTCTGGCATATGACTTTTGTCATTGACCTCAATTTCACCGTCTAGTGGCCACGTTAAATTTTTCTGCTGAAGTCCATGTCTCAATAACTAGGGTGATAGGTTGATAATATTTGGTATGTAGGTTGGCCTTGGGTAGTACATGTCAATCTAGCATATGACTTTTGTCATGGACCTCAATTTCACGGTCTAGTTGCAACGTTAAATTCTCTGCTAAAGTCCATATCTCAATAACTAGAAGTGGTTGGTTGATAATATTTGGTATTATAGGTTGGCCTTGGGTAGTACGTGTCAGTCTGGCATATGACTTTTGTCCTTGACCACAATTTCACGGTCTCGTAGCCACGTTAAGTTTCTCTTCAGAAGTCCATATCTCAATAACAAGAAGTGGTAGGTTGATAATATTTGGTATGTAGGTTGGTCTTGAGTAGTACATGTCAGTCTGGCATATGACTTTTGTCCTTGACCACAATTTCACGGCCGCCGTGAGCGGTCCCGGCTGAAGAATAGGCCCTCAGCATCCTCTGAGCTTGGAGTATGAGTCTTTCTAACAGAGGCGACACGTTTGCCGTGTGTCGAGACTCGTGTCGATGGTTGAGGAGATCCTGGTAGGTGCGAGCCTGTGTTCAGACTCCCGCTACGGCCATAAAATACCCGTTGGGCTGAGAATACAGGATCAATATCTTACTTTGGCTCTGATATCATCTAAACGGGAGGTCGGATTGGCCCGGTCCGATCAATCGGCTGGTCACGCCAAGCCCTCCAGTATATCTTTCCAACTTGAGTTTAAGTTAACCTGTGTGTAGCATTTTTGTCTTGATTTAAACCATCAATACAGTGTAGGGGTACTGGAGAAGGCGGTGGCTCATGGGTCAATCAAGTAGTACGCTTTCCATCAGTACCTGATGGTTACGCTCCACTTGAGTATACCATCTTTGGAACACTTGATACTTTCTGGTGGAGATCCCTAGAATCAAAGTATCGCCCCTGTTGGCACTCCATGGTGGGTGGGTGACAAAGATGGTGAAATCTCCTTTCTTACTACATGACACAACAAACCCCTCAAAACCAACCAGTTCCAAATAGAAAAAGAAAACTAGACAATTCTATTCCAGAGGTTGAAGATAACAGTTGGACAAAATTTATTGTGTTGACAGGATCATCTGATAAGCAAATATCAAAAATCAATCCATTTGCTATCCAAAAGACCATTCAAAGCATTCCTGGAACAGTAAAAAACGTCTCCAGAATGCGATCAGGTGATTTACTAATTGAAGCTTCTTCCAAAACTCAGAGTGAAAATTTATTAAAAATAACCAAAATTTTAGAATTCAAAGTTTCGGCATCTCCCCACAGAACTCTTAATAGCAGTCGTGGTATTATGAGAGATAGAAGTCAATATCTTTCAGATGTTAGCGATGAGGAAATTTGTGACGAATTATCATCACAGGGCCTCACAAAAGTTCAAAGATTTATTTCGAAAAAATCAGGAAGCGCTGTAAAACTTAATACTTTTCTTTTAACTTTCAATTGTTCAATTCCTCCAACATCATCGAAAATTGGCCCCTTTGGTATAAAGGTGGACAAATTCCTGCCAAACCCTGTTAGATGTTTCACTTGCCAAAAGTTTGGGCATGGCACCAAACAATGTAGGGGCAAGCTGAAATGTTTCAAATGTGGAGAGGAGGGACACCAGGGCACCGAGTGTGGTAATGCACAGAAATGTGCAAACTGCGGCGGTGCGCATATGGCCTCCTCACGGGATTGTCCCCTTTATACCAAGGAAAAGGAAATTTTGAAACTTAAAACGGAGAGAAACATTTCATACAAAGACGCACGTCAACAAATTTCCTCATCAAACACATCTTTAACAGCAACATCCACATATGCTGACAAAGTTAAAAGACCTAACTCTTTCTCGCATGTGGAAACACAAACAAATTATACTTGGCCAATTGACACTCCAATTCCTAGGCCATTACCTGTAAAAACTCTTCCGAAAGAAAACATCATCACTCCATCAAAATTTAAAAAAGCTTCAAATTCAACAAAGTCAACACAATCATCGCAATCAATACAATCTGTGTCCAAATCTCCTTCGAAAGTTCAATCATCTTCCAAAAACATAAATTTAAAGACTGGCCCTAAAAATACTAAGGCCATCGGACAGAAATCTGCAGAAAGTTCATCAACTGCAGAAAAACAGAAACAACCAAATAGTGCAAATAGCCAAAGACATGGTGGACACGAGAAGTCCAAATCGGCTATTAGCACTTCTAACAGATATGAAAGCCTGTCTTCAGACGAAGACACTGGCAAATCTAAAAAATCTGGTTCACGCAAAAAACCCTACTGGGATGTTAGCATTTGGGGAACATTAGGTACCGACATGGATACATCAGAACCAGAAAACAACATCGAAAATGAACGACCACACAGTAGGTCTTCGTCTGCAAGTGGTCGATCGTCTCGTCATCCCTCGGTTTCCCGAAAGGGAAGTTTCTCACCAATACGACTAAAATGAATAATATGATTCAATGGAATTGCCTAGGTTTTAAGATAAATTTCATTGAAATTACTTTATTAATTCAAGCTTTTAATCCTGCGGCATTTTGTCTTCAGGAAACGCACCTGAAGAAAAGTGATACGTTGAATGTAAAGAACTACTCTCTCTACAGCACTTATGTAGCTGAGAATGAACGAGCTGCTGGCGGCTCAACCATTCTTGTCAACAACAATATTGTCCACAGTACTGTTGATCTAAATACCGATCTTCAGGCTGTTGCAGTGAGAATTTCTTTAGATAAAACGATCACATTATGTTCTGTGTATTTACCACCAAATTTCAACCCCAGTCTTAGTCAACTTAAAAACCTAACCGACCAACTACTCGCCCCATTTATTATAATCGGCGATTTCAATGCTCACAACCCACTGTGGGGTAGTTCTGCGTTGAATGACAAAGGTAAAAAGATTGAAGACATAATGTCGCAGGAAAGTTTATGTATTTTAATGACTGTTCAAACACTTATTTACATCCGGGAAATGGGGCTTACTCAGCTATAGACCTAACTATAACTGACCCATCTCTACTTTTAGACTTCTCTTGGAAAGTACACGATGACCTATGTAGTATTGATCACTTTCCTATTATTCTTCAACATTTTTATTCTACTACTGGAGAAAAGCCACAGCGTTTTAAATTTGATAAAGCTGATTGGTCACTTTATGAAAATTTATGTAGAGAAGAATTGAAATCTGAATTGTTTGAAGATGTTCTTGATCCCTTAAGTCTTTTCAGTGAAAAAATACTTTCCATTGCAAATAAATCTATACCGAAAACCTCGGCAAACCCAAAACGGCCTGGGAAACCTTGGTTTGACGATGACTGTGATGATGCTCTGATAAATCGTAAAAAGGCAGAGCAACTTTTCAATAAACATCCAACGACGGAAAATCTTGGCAATTTTCGCGTTTTTCGTGCCAAAGCTCGAAGAACCTTGAAACAAAGAAGACGCACTTCTTGGCGTAACTTTGTTTCAAAATTAAATTGCCATACCCCTATGAACAAAGTTTGGAATATGGTACAGAAAATCAAGGGTAAAAATAGAAAAGCTAATGTCCATCACATCAAAAACGGACAAGATATTTTAACATCTGAAGAAGATATTGCAAATAAAATTGGAGAAACTTTTGAGAAACATTCTTCTTCTAAAAATCTAGGACCCACATTCCAGATAATTAAAGAACAAAAAGAACGAAACAAACTTAACTTTCAGTCTAAAAATACAGAGGAATACAATAGATTGTTTTCGATGGACGAACTGAAACAATCCTTGGATAAGGCACATGACACGGCATGTGGCCCTGACGATATCCATTATCAACTCCTCAAACATCTTCCTTTATCAACTCTGGAAATTCTTTTAAATCTTTTTAATAAAATTTGGGAAA